>JARQSW010004821.1:0-13115 GCA_030142375.1 Calameuta pallipes
TTTTCGAAATCTGTCATAGTTTCGCAGAGATGCACAAAAATGCAAGTGTTCCACTTCAATTGCGCATTACTGTATGTGTGTACTTATCGGCAGAATGAGAGTACGTCAACCGTTCAAAATTGTACTCCACTAATCTGTATACTCCGTATCGGGACATTTCGCCTAAGGACACTTCACCACGCGACATTTCACCTACAGACACTTCGCCTAAAGACACTTCGCCACATGCGACACTTCGTCACACTGACACTTCGTCACACTGACACTTCACCACAGCGACATCTCGCCTACGCGACATTTCACCACAGCGACATTTCGCCACATGCGACATTTCGCCACAAATTTGAGATTAGTGATTATAAGGCTATCCAGGTCATTAAGCAGGTTACTAGAACCATATATACGGATATCTAATCGAATGCAAAGCGTATAATTTCATTTTTTTTTCGGTACTAGAACACAACTGCAACTAAACCAATTTTCCTAACCATTTAACCCGATAACCCACGTAAAGATGATGGGTGAGTCGACTGAACAACCCAAATGAAAATAGCAGGGCGCGTCAAAATCCTGTCATGTAACTTCCCTAAAAAAAGGTAAAAGGTCGACAGTATTACCATCACTGACAAAGTCACTCTTGGTTTTGAACGTAAGTTTGTTTCCTATCCGCCAGGTGGCGGATATTCTATTTTGTAAACCTGCAATCAAAGTGTTGTTTGAAAAGTACTTATTCTGAAATTCACACAATGAGAAATTCTCTATTTCAATTTCTTTGAAATAGTTTCTAAGTCCTCATCATAGGAAATCTGTCAGTCCTTTTTCTCGAGAAAATTTCGAAGTTTTTTTCTCGCGAAAATATTTAAGTTTTTTCTCGTTTTTTTTTTTCTCAAGTTTTTTGTCTCAAAATAAGTCTAAGTTTTTTTCTCGCAAAAATTGTTAATTTTTTTTCGGGAAAATTGTTAAGTTCTGGACATTTTTTGGGTTTTTATTTTGTTTAAATCTTGTACGTAATGGAGGTTAAATATATTCCTAGCATTAGAGGAAATCCAAAATTATTATACAAAGGATTTACCTACTGTAAGCAATTGGAGCGGGAAGACAAGATTTATTGGCGATGTTCTGAGTATAATAATTTAAATTGCAATGGTAGAGTCATTATGTTGAATGACAATGTTATTAAGGAAACACCGCATACGCACAAAGCAGCGCCATTAGAAGTTAGCAAACAAAACCTAATAAATAATATGAAAGTTGCAGCTTCTGCTTCTACAGCCACTGCGGCATTGATTGTCAGTAATCATGTTGCTTCTGTGTCAAATGGCGTTAAAGTTATTTTGCCTAAACCAAAAAGCTTAAAACGTACTGTGCAGCGTATTCGAGCAAAAGTAGAAGGCAATCCGAAGGTTCCTAAAATTTGGTCTGACTTCATTGTTCCGGAAAATTTGCAAACAACAGAAAATGGGGATAGATTTTTGCTATACGATTCCGGTAGTGACGATCTAAAAAGAATAATAATTTTTTCAACTGAATCCAATCTGAGGCTTTTATCTAAACTTAAGCACTGGTTTGCTGATGGGACTTTTGACAATTGTCCCAATTTCTTTGCTCAACTCTATACAATACATGGACTTTTTGAGAATATTGTTGTGCCATTAGTCTACGTGCTCTTGCCAGATAAAACCAGTCAAACATACACTGAACTTTTTCAAGTGTTGAAGAGGCTCAGATCTGATTTCAAACCCGAGTCATGTATGACTGATTTTGAGTTAGCGGCAGTTAGGGGGCTCATTTCTGAATTTCCAACAATTTCAATACGATACTGTTTTTTTCACATGAGACAATCTCTTTATCGAAAACTAGGAGAACATAACTTAAAGACGAAATATGATGAAGATGAAGATTTTAATGCAAAGATGAAGATGATCGCCGCCTTAGCTTTTGTACCGGTTGAGGATGTAGCTACACTATTCGATCAGCTGTTGGAAGAGTATTTCTCAACCGAGGATAACGCTGTCGATAATTACCTTTTATATTTTCAAAACACTTATATAGGCAAAACTATTGGAAAGCGGGCCATACAACCTACATTTAGCATTCAACGATGGAACCAGTACGATGCTGTAAAAAACAACTTACCCAGGACCAATAATAGCGTAGAAGGCTGGCATCTCGGTTTCGAGTTCATGATTAATAAGAGACTTGCTAAAATATTCGATGTTGTAAGAGCCTTTAAAGATGATCAAGCTATAGCGGAATTAAAAATAATACAGGTAAGAACTGGAACTTTGGCAGAACCGCCCAGAAAAAAGTACGCGTCTCTTAATACTCGTTTAGAAAGTGTTGTTAAAAAGTACGGAAGTGAATAATATGAGGATAATACAATACAGTATTTAGTCGATATTGCAGCCTTACTATCGCAATAAATAATTTATTTATTAATAAAAATTAATTAATTATCATTTATTTATTTGACAGTTAAATATAAAAAAATGTAATTGTTATATAACTTTATTATTCAGCAAATGCTAAATAGCTAATACAATAATATGAAAATAAAATAAATTCTTATTATAGTTAATCATACATCATAAAATAACCAATTTTTATTTATTTACTTATAATTAATTTTCAAAATCACAGTATTTTATTTAGTTATTACATAATTTTCTGATTTCCTATCATAGAAGAAAAGAACAAATAACTTCAAGTAAAAATTTCAAAAAGGTTTTTAAAAAGTTAGGTTAGGTTAGGTTAGGTTAGGTCAGGTTAGAATGCCAGTGATCCTCATGGTGTTTTAGTTATAAAAAATCGTCGGCGAGCGAGCGAAGCGAGCGAGTCCGACTCAACGATCTTGTAGTGCTATACTGGATAGGTTAGGTTAGGTTAGGTTAGGTTAGGTTAGCTTAGGTAGGTCATTATATAATTTTCTGATTTCCTATTACAAAAAAAATGACTCCAAGTAAATATTTCAAAAAGATTTTAAAAAAGCTAAAAAAAGGTAAAAAAAGGTAAAAAAAGTTAAGAAAAATAAAAAAATGGAATCATTGCCGACACGTCCCCGTCGTCGTGGTATTTGCGGCCTAATCTGAAATTTGTGGCGAAATGTCACATGTGGCGGAATGTCTTTAGGCGAAATGTCTTTAGGTGAAATGTCGCGTGGCGAAATGTCCTTAGGTGAGGTGTCGTGTAACCGTATACTCCAGTCCACAGAATTTAGCATGCCTTACTTGCTTCGTAGGAAAGGAGAAGCTGTTACGATTTGAGGCTGAACAACTTCGTTCGTAGCAACTTTGTAACGTCATAACCGTAGTGGCTCGGTGGAAATCCTCAGTGTTCAGCTAGCCTGAAATCTCGATTACGATATGTGTATTTCGATCCTTGTCACATTCGGATTTTATGAGCGTGTAGCCCTCATCAATTTTATCAAATAACGAAAGCTATTTCACGCAACGATCAAGCATTCAGAGGAAATTCACGTGAAAGATCTTATATCATTTTACATGATTGTTTTGAGAATGAATTTATAAAGATAGAAGTCGTGGCCGAGTGGTTAAGGTCCTTTTTGGAATGCACAACTGTTCACGAGTTCGAAACCAGTAGCGATACCTTTTTTATTTCATCTGCATTCTGAGCACAATTTTATTTAGCATAACAATGTCACGCAGATAAAGAAATTACAATTACTTCTTGGTTTGGCCTCACTTTTGCAACTGCGGGAGAACTACGCAGTTCTGATATTGGGTATTTTACGAAATTGACAATTTGTCTGTAGTTTGCAATGTTTCCGAGTAATTCCTTTATCTACGTATCATTGCAATGCTAATGAAATATTGCGGTCGGAAAGCAGCTGGCAAGGGGATTACACGGCAATCGAATTTTTGTAATGTTTCATACTCATAGTACGTGGGGCTGAGAACTCAAATAGTAATTTCCCAAAGCAGTTCGATGCGATATTCAGAAATTTTCGAAAAAATCAACTTCGACATTTTGTGATTCAGAATACCTGGACCACCCGTAATCGACGAATTCGGGATGATCTCCGGAATCGATCGCTGTATAAATAATAATGAAATTCGCAACCAAATTTAAATACGAAGTAATCAAAGTTCAGCCAATAACGGCGCGACTTCCATCGCACACGATCGTTTTTTCGAGAGACGGCATACTCGCGGGCAGCACGCAAATGACAATTGAAATTCAACGCCAAACGTTCTCAAACTTATCGCTTACGGCGAGTATGAACAAATGGAACGATGAAATCGAACCATTAGCGACTCTAGTGGCCCATGCTATTGTAAAATGGCGATAGCCAATCAGAGGAAGCGGAAATCTCTGGATACCCTTTCGTCACATTAACAAAATCAACCAATCAACACATTCTCCTGCTGTTTAATCCAGTTACTTGCTGCTCATAATGAGTACCGCGGAGATGCCGCAAGGTCTCAACTATGAGGAAGTAAAAGCACTGAAATGCTCTACCAAATTCATTAAACTTTGATGTTTACACACTTCTAATAAGATTTATTGTAATGCTGTTTGAGAAAAAAGACCCTAATACCAAAGTACAATATTACGACAATTACTATCGAGGGGAAAGTAAAGAAATAAATACAATGCAGTGGAAAAAGCGACAAATAGAAATTAAATACAATAATGGAATCAAGATTCTGTCGTCTTCTATGCCGTCGAAGTTCTCGATGTCCACGAGTTCCTCGTCGAAGTTCTTGATGTCCATGAGTTCCTCTTCGAAGTTCTCCATGTCCACGAGTTTATCGTCGAAGTTCTCGATGTCCAGGAGTTTATCGTCGAAGTTCTCGATGTCCACGAGTTCCTCGTCGAAGTTCTCGATGTCCAGGAGTTTATCGTCGAAGTTCACGATGTCCACGTGTTCGTAGTCGTAGTATCGTACTTCAGACTGCTAACGACGTATGCAGCATGATCTTGACGGGTTGTTTTGTTCTAATTGGCAGTCTTCGATTATCGCAGATGTTCTTCAAGATCTTAGAATTGCAAGAGCTGCTGGAAGTGACCTCCACCTATTTGAATACATAAATTTCCTCGCCGCACCATATGAATCTTGCAGGCGTTGAGCATCTCTGGGGTGACTTGAGTGAAAGCATTCCTTATACGTCCGCGTAGATCTTCGATGGATGTTACCGGGTTGCGGTATACGATCTCTTTTATGTACCCCCAGAGAAAGAAATCCAGTGGAGTTAAATCGGGTGATCTTGGAGGCCATGGAATTGGTCCTCCTCGTCCGAGCCATTGATTTTGGTACCGGGTATTTAAAATATCCCTGACAGCGCGCGTGATGTGGGGAGGAGCTCCATCATGCTGAAACCAATCCCGAGGTCCTGCATTTCGTTCAAGTAGCCGTGGCAAATCATGTTCTAAAAATTCTGCATATAAGTCGCCATTTAGTCGAGCTGGCAGCTCAAAGGGACGGATCTAAAATAGTCACATAAGCTTATCAATCTATTATTACACTTGGAAACCTGAAGAATTATGTTTTCGCGAAAACAATACTTAAAAAGTGTTACAGTAGTGTCGTTTACCAAGGAGTTTCCAAGTATTCCAGACCAAATATTAATACTAAATCGCTGTTGGCTATTATGTTCAGCATATAGTTGCGGATTCTCCGATGCCCAGTAATGGTAGTTATGGTAGTTGAATGTACTATCCCGACCAAAAGTACACTCATCCGTAAAAAGCACATTATCTATGAATGTATTATTTACGTCATGCTGCGTTATGAGCCATTGGCAATATTCAAGGCGTCGAGGATAATCTTGCTCTTGCAATGATTGTACGCGAGTATAATGGTACGCATGCATTATATTTTCTTTCAGAATCCGCTGAATGCTGCTATAGGAATGCCCAATTAAGCGTTCGACGTCACGAATGCTGCGCGTTGAATCTTCTTCTATGACTTCCAGGATTTCTTCTTCTGCCTCAGGTGTCCTTGCGGTTAGGGGGGCTCCTGCACCATTATTTTTGCGGTCGCAAACTAACTTTCCAGTCTCTGATGCTCGATAAACCAATCTTAAAATTACATTTTTCGACGGTTTTCATCCACGATCTGGATGACGTTGTTCATTGTCAACTGTAAAAGCTCGAGCTGCAGCCGCTGCATTTCTCCCGCACTCTCCATATAAAATAAGCATTTCAGTGTACTCCGAAGCCGTGTACTCCATCTTTTCTATGTATACTGTACAGCACGGTCTTACATACAGGTCTTGAAACTCTGGTGGTGGGGGTGGGTCGCTTAGCGATGCCATTCCGAACTTCCCGAATAGCTGCATAGAGTCGCTGTGATCGGGTAATCGTATGGACGAGGGACGCGGGGGGCCGGGAGGATCACTCCATATCTGTCCTATTCGTGATTTCCATGGCGACACCGCTTGAATGTTGACAAGTAGCTACGCCAAACAGTTTGTAATGTCTAGCAAAAAGCGTAAATGCCGATAGACTGACTCGATATGATGAAATACATATGCCTATAATCCCAATAAAATCTTAACTATTTTAAATCCAAACAAATGCGAAAAACATGAACGATTTTGAAATTTTCATTATCTCCGTTTCAATTTTTCCAAATTCTTTCTATTTGTTTTTGCAGGTTTCCAGTTTTTTAATGCAGGTAAGTACGGATAGTCATCAACTATTGCTTTTCTCCAATTTTCACAGGGTTTTTTTTTCGATCACTTTATAAAACGTATGTAGGTACGTAAAATAAAAATCATTCTTTCAATTTTATCTATTTTATTCCAGTTTCCGCAGCATTGCAGGTATTCGAAACAGACAGTGACGCTTTGATATATTTAGACTACTTATTCGTTAGTGAATTTTGCGAGTTTTTTCTTTACAACAAACTTTTTTTTCTGTTTAAGATTCTCCTGATGAGCGTTTTGCCTCATTCTTAATCTAATATAGTATACTATCGCATAGGACAGGATTTCGGATGCGTGCTCTTTACAAGGAAACGTGAAGGAGTACGTATCAAAAACTTCATCGAGTGTAACATCGAAGACGTCAACGCGAGAGGAATTCTTCGCAAACGACGTTTCTATATGGCGAATGAGGTGGAAAAAATGGTGATTTGCGTGAATCAGACCGCCGCGTGATTTCATTGCTACCAATTGCGAGTCCGAGGATCCGCAGCTGGACTTCAATCTCACGGCTTCTTCACACGCCGCACACGATTTATATTTCTTCAGGACCTGCTTACACAGGTATCCTGAAAAACAATGTTAAAGATATCAACCATCATGTTCAATAGGAATGCCCTACGCATAAAATGATGTGCTGCATGTTGTCTGTCTCTTTCAGGTTGCCATCAGTGGGAGTGAGATTGTTAAATTTTGTCGACGTGTTATTTTCCGTCACGGCCGAACAACACTTAACAGTTTTTTTACCGACTGAACTATGGTGCATTATCGTAAAGTAAAAGAACATGAAATGTGTCACCACACATGTAAAGTAAGTTGAAAAATCAATAAGCTATACAATGGTTAGTGCAATACGGCGAAAGTTCCTATTAGGATAATACAAACCGACGTTTTTGTTTGGACAAAACACATTTCGCGAATATGAATTAAAATACAAAACCTGTCACGTAGTAAATAATGCAGTCGAAGATAGGAGAAAGGGAATAATCATGTTCGGAACGAAGGTCAATGATGTCGTCCGCCTCCCACTTATCGAACTTCAATACGTGGTCCAGCTTCTCCTTAATTTTTCGCAGATATTCTGCACTTTTACCCTCGCGTTTAGTGCCATAAATGGCTTTGATGTCGCTGATGGTTATCAGCGTCGCAGGCTGAAGATCTGACAAAACCGTGCAATTGCCGTATTTCGGAGGCTTTATCACGCTATATACCGACAACAATTTGTAGAGCTGTAGGAACGTCGGGCAGTTTGGATGATCATTACACCCGGCGCATTGACGTATTGTGTCGAAGAATTTCTAAAACAGTTAAGTAATTGTTTGTTAGTTGTTAGTAGTAGAAATGGATGACCATGGCAATACAATTATAAATTTATTATTATAGAAGAGAAATGTATGTGACCTCTAAGTTATCCTGATTAAGTTTCCCAGTAAGTAGGTACTGGAATTCGAATTCGTCAATCAAATAGACACAAAGATCCATCGTCAATCGAAGAGATATTCTTAGCCCTCGAGAAGTTTCGGGTGTCAGAAATTCTTTGACTAAAATATCTTTTTTCTCTAGTGCCGATTCCCATTCATCTAACCATCGTAATGTATCTTCGAGAAACTATCAATAATAATATAATTATACTGGATATACACTCTGCATTATTTTAGTACCTTGAAGTCGTCACATTGGGGTATAAGGCCTTGATTCGGGGATTTGCGATTCATCGCGTCAAATATATCGTTCATGCGTTTGCAAAAAGCAATTATTGCTTCCAACAGACGTACTCTTCCGTAGACTTTAGCTGAAGGGTGATGTCAATATTTAATATCGTCCGTATTGTACATACATATATCAAACTATGGATAACGACAGGCTTTTTTAATTTTTTAAATCAGAATTGTAAATAAATGTTAATTATAGAAGTCACATAGGATAATTGGGGTATTCCATTCTCAATAGAACAGAAATATCAACAGCAGCAGTTGATATCAAATATCAACAACAACACATGACTTACCCGCAGTTTTCTATTGTTATACAGCCGGTTTCGAATGTTCTTGAAGACGTGGCAGATATCGGAAAAGTCAAATATCTTCCGTTTGTCGTCTAAGGGATGAGTGAACCAAGTTTTGATATTGTCCATCGTCCCACGGATACCTAAAAGCGACCACATCGTGCCCGACGTCTCCAACGTCCGTTAAACCTCGGTAGGTTAAATCCCTCGAACAAACAGCTACAGATCTTCTGAGAGTTATCTCATCAAGGAGCAAGACTCCGTGACGCTGTAATGGTGATTTTGAGGCAAAATTTTTCTCGAGGAGTTTTGCGAATCCTTCATCGAAGCCACATTTAGCATTAATTAGAGATAAATAACTGCGTGTCGTTCTCATACGTGGGAGAGGCAGAATATTGTTTTTGCGCAAGAATTCATAGTCTTTCGACGATCGAATGCTCATGAGCATGCATAACATTACCCATTCATGGCTGTAACGCCGACCTCTGGCGTCCTTTTTCCTTGCCGCGGCGACAATCTTCTTCACCACCAGGTTTGTGATGTCGAAATGTCCAGCGCAGCTAATGTCGCGTCCACCGAAGGATCTGTCAGGCTTGCCAATTCTGCTTCTTGTGTTTTCAGACAGGACATGAGATGTTTCACGCGATCTTGTGCACGAAGTCTCCGGCGTGTTTCACGTCGAATTTTCATTCGCATCGCCTGAAACTTACGCCGGTCTACAGGGTTTGATACGCCACCAATTCGACTCATCGTCGAGCGATTCTTTAGCCGTGCCGTACGTTGTAGGACACATTTCCTTGCGTTAATGCAGGAGTCGCATCTCTTTTTCTTGCACAGCAGAGAGCAGTCGTTACACCTCCATTTGTCAACGTAGTCTTGATATGCTTCACCGGTTTTTACAAATTGAGTACTCATGTCTCCTAGTCCACTGCAGATGTTCATCCCCTTAAATCGTTCTAATACGTCCTTAAGCTTTTCCTTGCCGTTTAAAATTCGTTCCAGATTTGTGTTTTACGGATCAATGTGACGGCCGTACACAAAATATTGCAAGTTTTTGTTCACGTCGAGTGTTATACTTTTCTGCGCTACTGGACAATGCTTGCCGTTCGTCACCTTCAATATCGTATACGTAAAGATCGTACGTTGAACAATTTCAGTACGTGTCTTCGCCCAACCCCATCCCTCCGGAACATACGCGGAGAAGTTCTCGTTTCTGATTGCATTTTCTTCCGGCATTTCTGTTACGGTAAAGTCAAGCTAATTTTAAATTCATTCAATGTCACCATTTAAATTTAATACTGTTTCTGTTTCATTGCATGATCTTTTTCTCCTATTGTAATTATAATCAAAGTAAATATAGTCTTCTTTCAGGTCCTGCCAAGTACTCATCATTTCTGACGGTAAGTGTCAATAAAACAATTTTATAACTCTCTTTTACCCACTTTCACACATGTTTTTTTTTTCGTTTTTTGCAGCTTCTATAGTGTTAAGTATATGTATGTAAACATAAAACATTCTAAACGCACACATACAGGTACAGTGGGTTTAACAGCATAAACTTATTTCTCTTTCAAACATCGAAACTATATTATATATTTCGATACTAACGTTTGTTAATTTCCAGAGATACAGCCAATTTTTCGGGCGTCTCAGGAGTAGGCGACTCTATTACGGAGGTTTCACAATTCGAAACGTCCATGGGAGAGGAAAATAACAACCCAATCTCCATGCGATTGACTGCTGAAGGAACACAAATTTATGTTTATTCTTTCAAGTTCATTACATTATTTTCCAACGATGCTATAAATCGCGCTTGCTCCAGAAAACTCACCTGCAGAAGTACTCGGTTCTGGAATTACATTCTTTTGGACATGTGACATTTCATTTGCATACGTGTGATCGCTATATTGCAAACGTCCCAACGAATCTACTACGAGACGTTCACCTCCGTCAAGATTGAAGGGTTCTACAATAGTAAGTATTAATGACCATTTCTTTTTCAGGAGTTACAACTTTAACAATCGTATGCATATGTGTCATTTGACATAGAATTTTTTCCAAGAGCTTTTTTTCACAGAGCTTTCATGATGAATAAAAATAGTAATAATTCTTTTGTTTCTTATTTTTCAACACTTGGCTATGATAATAATATTACTTTTCTCAAAAGATGATGAAACTGGTTGCGATGGCTCACAGTTCTTGCCATCAAGAAATCTTCTTGGCACAGCAAGCTTCTTGAGCTGTGGACACTTGTACGAAACCTTTGATGGAAAAATACATTATTTGAAGACAAATCTTTTGAAATTGCATGTGTAATTTTTTTATTTAACTTACTCGTGCAATTACTTGGCCATTTGCGTCGAACTTGACCGCGAACTTGATATCGCGAGCAATATCTTCCTCGCTAAAATGTTTACGGAACGTTTCTCTGCCGTTTTGCTGCCGGTTCTACATCCCGGTACCGCACACCACTTTCCCATTTTTAAACTCACGTTTTTAGCTCTTAGCGCACCCAAATTATGAAAAAAATTTAAACAAATCGCGACATGGATACCGTGAGCTTTTGTCAATTGTCTTCACGATTGCTGTTTATGTTTATCTGCGGTACCCGATAACAGTGACACAATGACGGTGTTTGAAACTAAATTCAACCTCAGTAAGCGACCATACCCCCACCACTGAAATTTGAGGAAGTCCCAAGACCTGTATATAAGACCGTGCTGTACAGTACTGATATAAGATGAGAGCTGATTATAAAAAGACTCGCGAATTTTCATTTGTGAATAAACGACAGCGTATCAAAATGCAACATTATTTTGTTTTGCTAAAATCCGAAATGAAAGACGATAGCAAATTTTGCCAATCTCTGTGAAAATTCAGGGACATATAGGATGGAAAATAACGATAGCAGGTGGATTACGGATTTATCCCAGTAGAAACGTAAGAAATAAAAAAAGTTCGCTTATTCACGAGCTAGTGCAAGATGAAGACAAGAGGAAATTTGATTAAACGGAGCTTAGTAAACTATTGCATTCTTATTATAAAAAATTATATATTTCTGGTAACTGATGAGAGTCAGTTATTTATTGTGTCTTTGACAAAATATTATATTACAAAACTGTTAAAAATTTAATAGCATGAATAACTAGATAGTCAGGAAATGTCCTGTTGAATGTCCCAGTTGATTGGACAGGATGAGGAAAGCAGAGACGGGGCCAGAACGAGGATGCTCGATGCATAGAATGCTCAGGTGCAAGTCTCATTAACTGGAAGCGGAAGCAGCTCCTGGGAAGATTTAAAAATATTGTTAAATCAAGATACTTGAGAGATGAGGGATTTATCAAAAAACGTATTGAAACTCGGAGTCAGGGCGAATAGAGGTGGTAGAAGATGCCCCGCTGAATGTCCCAGTTGGTAGGACAGGATGAGGAAAGCAGAGACGGGGCCAGGACGAGGGTGCTCGATACATAGAATGCTCAGGTGCAGGGCTCATTGTTAGGAAGCGTTAGGATGTGCCCAGCTGAATGTTCCAGTTGATAGTAAAAAATGGTCACCTACTTCAATACATAATCTTGCTAATTAATTCACATTTTTAAGCTCAAGTAAGCAAATTTTCGGTGACATCGAATATTGTACATTTAGCTAGTTATGCATGTAGTTATTTATTTATTATGTAGCTATTTACGTTATAAAAGCACACTTTTTGAAAAAAAACAAGATTTGTATTGCAATTAAATTGCAATTTAATTAATCATTTATGTCTAGGGTTCCATAAGGTGTTACACATAGTTGTTAAGCATCGACGATACATATTTGGAGGCATAGAGTTTTTTTCGTTAACATTTACATTTACGACGTCTGAAATTTGAAATAAATTATTATTATTATTATAAATTACGGCAGTTATGATATCTTACGATACACCGCATTATAAAAATTATCCGGAATTGCGTTGAATCCGTTTTTTCCAGTCGGTGTCATTCCCTTCAACTTCTCGTTTCCAATTATTAATTTAAAAAGTTGTCTTAACATTTCTCACGGTTTATTAACGTAATAAATTTTTATACGGTCGTTCTTGTCTACATCGGCCCATACACCACTTCCAGGTACAAGTTAACGTTTATTAACAAAAAATGTGATGAAAAATCCGTGGTTATTGAAAAATATAATAGCAAATCTATAAACAGACTGATAAAATACACAGCGTTACAAAAACATTAAACCAAAAGTGAATTTTCTTTGAATCATCAATTTTTAACAAAGAGATATGAAGAGGATATCCAGTTTGAATGAATTCAAAACAGTTTAATAAATATTACTAATTTTTGCATTGAAAATGCTGCAACATGTTTATTAACCCTTAAAGTTCACCCTGTATCAAAATCCGTATGAACGTTATGTAATTTTGGTGGAGTGCGAACGTTAAGGTTTAAAATTTCTAA
>JARQSW010004886.1:0-13013 GCA_030142375.1 Calameuta pallipes
ATATAATAAGAAAACATGTCATGACCTATCTACTTGGCCTCAATAATATGATATCAATACTTTTTATTAGAGGAATTTATAGCCCTCCTGTACTTGGCGTAGTTTTTTTACACGTAAGTATTTTTTGGGAGATCGAGTATTATTCGACGGGTCCATGCCAGGAATTTCAAAGTACTTACTTTGAACGTACTAATAGTATTCTAATACTACATGTTATGCTATAGCGGAATATTACCCAAAATATAAATTTAAATATATAAGTATATATCAATGGGATTAATTATGTTAAACGATTAATTGACTGACGTACTTATCTAGTACTGTCGGAGAAGGGAACGGGGAAAATAGTGAACGGAGGCACGGAGCCCTTTTGGGTTGAGAGCCCGTATGCAAGGGGTGCTCAACCGCCGGGACGTACTGCCAGTACCCCGGGAACTTTGACCGGCTATGGTTTGGGGGTCTGCGGGGAGGGCGCCGGAGAGGTGGACTGTTTTGATTTTTGACCTACCGCAAAGAGCGGTAGGCAGAGAGTAGAGTGTGTTGCGGGGAGTCCGTGTGAGAGGACACGGGTGCCCGGCAGACCGCGGAAAAATGAGTTTTTTCTCCTGTACTCGGGCGATAGCCGATCTATCGGATAAACGCGGATCGCGACTGTCGAGATTCCTTGCAGGGAACCATGGCTCCCGGCTTTCTTTCTTTAATAGTATAGTGCCAGTGCGTGGTCAAGTGTGTGAGACACCAAGCGCCCCGTGGACGCCCGCGTGGAGCCGGGACGCGGCACCATGGAAGTAGGCGGAAGGAACACGGCCACCACTATTTGAGAATTATTGAGAGATCTGAGGGACAGCCAGTTTTCGGTAAGTACCGCGGGAGCGGTCTTATTCAGAGAATATCTCGCGCGAAAGGATAGCCGAGCGGGAATGGCGCCGACACACGGATGCCTAGAGGGGCTACCGACGTCAGAGGGCATACTCCCGAGGAAGAAACAACTCTCGCCTCCAACGAGACCTGTCAGGATCGCGAATCGCGCCGCGAGGGGATTCGCGGACTCTGTAGGCACACCAAAATAAGGACAGGTCTTGGGCAGGCTAGCCACCACGACTACGGATGGTCCTGAGCCGCCGTTGAGGATCACACTGTACGCGACGGGATTTGTATTGTAAAATCCTCCGTTTATTAAGAGTAATAAACGAAACGGTATTCTACTAGTTGCGTAGTTATTTTGCGCGGCTCCAAAATTCTCTCTCGTCGCCCCCATGTTCCCCTCTACCATTTTCAGTGCGCTGACGCGACTGTGGTAGGCGACGCCGGTGGACGGCATACGTCACAATGTACATATAGGTGGGTGAATGACGTATGCAGGAGGGCCGAGACGTAACAATATATTGTGACGACGTAATCGCACAAATAATGGCACCTGCAGAAATTCATAAAATAATATAAAATTACTGGGCGCCAGGTATAATTAGAGTTACATCGCTGTCTCCAATGGACACCCTGGCCAGCTCTTCGACGGTGGGGTCCTCGGTCTGGGAGGCAATAACGACATCTGAAATGCTTACATAACACGCGAACAACACAGAAAGGGGCTTGAGAAAATCAAAAAGATCTGAGGTTTCAGTTAAACATACGGAACCCACAAACGGGTCCGCTTTATTAATACAAGAAAGATAAGACGTAATATAAAGAACAAAATAATATAATGAAAAATAGTTATAGACGGAACGCGCTAAGGAACAACGGTTCCGCAGAATTAATACGAACGTGAACAACGGTTCCCCAACAAATTAGAAATGTAAATAAGAATATTATCAAACAACCGCTATATAAAAGATCGAACAGAAAATCAATTCTAAGTAACGAATTCTGTAGGGAAAACGGGTCCCGGGAGACTAACTAGAAAAGGATTAATGCGTCCTTACGCAACAACAATCTTAGAATTATGAAGGGATTAAATGAATCCGAATTCGGGAACACAATTATCCTGCAGACTTAGCGAGAATACCGAACGCTTCAAGCCCGCGCAGCCTATCCCGTCACGAACAATTCCAACGCTGGAATCAATTCCGGAGACCTATTTACGGATGCGCTGCTCTCATTGGCTGGGCCCCTCTGTCGCCGCCAGGGCCACCGCTGATGTTTCTCGGGCCTCTTGGTTTGTACTTTTTCGTGCCGGTTCCCTCACGGGATCGACTATCGCTTGAAAAACATAAAATACATATCCCGAAGGATAGGTATTTTAGTGCCTTTAGTGCCAACCCTTTTAGTGCCAGAGGCCGATATATCGGCCCGCGTTTTTAGCGCTTTACTATTCGCATTGCGGGAGAACTCTATTTCAAAATAAATTTGTAATACGTTATAAATGATCTAATTTCATTACGAGAAAATTAAAAAAAAAAGTCTTTCGTTTTAACTCTTTGTGGACGATGATTTCTTTCCTATCGCTTGGAGTTACCGAAATCTAACATAAACATCAATGGTAGCCGCTCAGGCGACATCCGATCTGCGGCGTAAATCGCTGTGGACTTGGGCCCTTATCAGACCTTGTCGACAGCGTTTTATATACTTCATAATAATTGGTCCATATAAAATTATGATGAAAAGATGACTTTTTGTATGTGCAAATATGTTTTGTAAGAAAGAACTCAACTGTTACTTTTTTTATTAGCATTTATACCTGTTTTATTTATATAATTTTAATTGAGTAGAGAAAAACTAGTGTCATTGCTTTGATCTCTATTTCATCCTTAGTATACTACTTTTTGAATCATGCAAATACTGTTTCTCGTTTGGTTTTTATGAGCATTTTCCAAAACCCTAGTAAAACTGTGAAATTCGGCCGGTTATTCTCGCATAGGCACCTTTTTTTCGCCCGGCACTAAAAGGGTTAATATACATTACAAATTCTAAATTCAGTCCACGCTCGCTGCTGATGTTACGTTGTCTTGCGGTCCTTACGGTGTAGCTCTTATTATCGCCTATTTCCTATCTCATTTGTGACGTGCACAAAGTGACACGTCACAATATATACTGTGACGTTGTAAAATTGCCGTCACGATATCAAGGGTTAGCTCTCGCGTTTTAAGTCGTGCCGCATTACCGCCACGTACTCTGAATACCATCGCGGCAACACACTCCATGGATCCTACTATAATGTATTGTTGTATCAACTGACTCTCTTTTCATATCTTAACTTCTCTTGTAACGCGACGCCGCGGACGGAGCAGGGAGCAGATACCAACCACCCAGCGAAGAAGAGGAACCGCGAACAGATGCCGTGTGGGAACGTGGATGATCGCCGCCAGCATCCTGTGACATCCACCCCAGGGAATGGGAGGACCTGTTACCGTATCGACTGCAGAAGAGGCACGAGAGTAGCATGTCCAGCCGTACCTAGCTAGCGGTACGTGCCAAAGGACCTATGTGCTCTGTCCCGAGAAGCGCCTCTCGAATCTTGAGCGTAGACGGTGGCTGACGAGAGAAGGTCTGCATGACAACAGCGATAGCAACCGGAAGACTCGAGGAGCCAGTCATCGCGAGAATACTGCGACTGGTGGAGGACACGCCTTTGCGCCCCTGAAGCCAAGGCAGCGAGGAGGATGAACCCATGGACCCTACCGACGGGACAGTCAGGAGGCTGCCTTAATATTACGATTCCGAGAAGAATAGTTACCGTCGAGAACTGGCCCCGCAGATGGAGAAATGTGCACCTCGAGGGTGTACCAGCATCCGTATCCGCAGGCAGAGCCGAGGAACCTCGTCGGCGGATAGTCGATTTTGTTTATTAAAATATTAATAACGAGATATTAATTATCTGCTATCGTGACAATTTGAGTACCGCACTATCGAATTGTAAAGGGACTTATAACCAAGTTTGAATTGTGGCGGGCGCGAATAAATTCGGCAGACGGCCCAACGCGCTAGATTAAGGGTGGGGGAATTTCACCATCGACCGAACCTCTAGCCAATAGGTCACTCTCTCACTGGCTGTCCGTGGTGATGTTCCAACGTTTTTCGCGTCGCCTATTACCGGTGAGTTCAGAGATTCAATTTATGTGGAATTTTCCTTCGCAATAGTGCCCCCTGTTATCGCTTTCGAATCCTTCTGATTCGAGGCTATTTTCGTAAACGAGAAAATTCTTCTTCATTCACTCACACTTCCCCCTTTGATCCCACTCTCTACTCTCTCCTTTCCTATCTTTTCTAATTCCTTCACCCACCTCTCTCCGCTTCCCCCCTCCTTCAATATATCCTTCACTCTTTCCCCTATTCCTCTCCCCTCTCCACTTCCTCCCCTGCACCTATCTAGCACATGCTCCCACGACTCTGTTTCCTCTCCGCACACTCCGCATACCCTCTCCTCCTCTGTCCCCCACTAGTTTCCTTCCCTCATCTCATTGCCTAATCTAAATCTTGCAATTGTATTCTCGCTGCTCTTACCTCTCTGTACCCCCTATTATACCTTGACTTCTCAATCTTATTGTATTTCTCCCAGCCCTCCTTTATCCTCTCCTCATTTTCCTTCCTCTCATACCCCTCCTCCTCCTGTCCCCCTTGTTTTGCCCTTCCCCTCCCTGAAATCCTTTCTCCCCGTTTCCCATTTCGACTGCCTTTCCCCCTCTGTTCTTTCTCTTTCTCTCATTTCCTCTAAGCAAGCCCTTGCTATCTCACTCCCCGCTCCCCCCTTAGCTTTCTCTCAAATGCCCATGCTCTCCTTCCTGCTCTTATTTTCATCTTATCCCTTTTCACTTCCTCTTTTACCATATACCCCGGCATTCTCCAATCCAGCCCTAACGACCATCTGATATACCTTTTTTGCAATCTTTCCATCTCCTCCCTCTCTTTCCACCCCTAAATCTCCGCTCCATACCCCGCCGTTGTCCATGCCAGCGTGTCATACAACCACATCCATCTCTCCCAATCTTTCCCGAACTTCCGTCTCCCTATTCCCCACGCCTGCTTCATCACCGCTCCTGCCTTCTTCACACTGTCCTTTATGTGCGCTTCCTGCCCTCCATTCCTCGTGAACGTGCACCCTAAGTACTTAAACTCCTTTACATCCTCAATCTTTTTCCCTTTCCATCTCCAATTCGCCTGTTTCTGCCTCCCTCCTCCCTTCCGAAATCTCATCAATTTCGTTTTTCCGACATGTACCTCCAGCTTCTTCTCCTCAAAATATCTTTCTAACCTACTAATCGGTATCCCCATCTCCTCGTTCTCCGCCAAGATCACCACATCGTCTGCGTATGCCTTCTCCCTCTCACTTTCACCCCTCCTCCCCTTCCTCGCCCTAGCTCTTCCTTCATATCCGCCGTCAGCAAGTTAAACTACATTGGGCTCAGCGGGCACCCTTGCCCGATCCCCTCTACGTCCCCCCCTCTACGTTTGTACCCCCCCCCCCTCTACGTACTCCTCTAATCTCCTCGTCAGCACCGTTGTGTACACCTTATATAGCGACGGCATTAGTTATTGTAAAGGCCCGCCCCGCAACGGGACGGCACCTATGCGACCTCGCCCATACGGGCATACGCTACAAAACTTCCATCCACCCAGCGGCGGCAACCACGCCACCCTGCTGAAATAAATAAATGTTAAGTTTATGGGGGTGCAATGTGCGAATGATAACGAGATGAGATGCGGGTGAAATGATTGATGAGTTCGGGCCCGCATGACAGCCGATACGACTCCGCCCTGCGGACCCGGCCAACCCGGTGTAACGACGACCGATATGAAACCCCTAAACCGCCCGGTTGCGCGGGGGGCCCGCGAAGGTTGCGGGTCCGCGCCCCCATGCCCGGCGATTCCGACAATCACCGGGCGGGCAATCCAGGAAGCTAATTCCATCGCGGCGCTGACGATCTAGAGGAAAGGCTAGGGAACGCTCTCCCCGGCCAATGTGGAATTACCTGCCTACCCGGAGAGTGCCTTAATCGGAAGGCACTCGTTACAGAAGTCCGCGAATAGATTGAACAGCTCGGGGGTGGACACAAGTCTACGCGCCACCCCCGGCCATTCCCACGCGACGTCTTGAACCGCGTCCCGCAGAGCTACTCTCTGTGGGCTAAATTCGGCGCAACCCAGAATAAAATGCGCAACTGTGTCCAACCCTCCACCACAGACACAGTCCTCGCCATCGGCAAGCCCAAGACGCGCCAGGCGCTCCCGGAAGTTACCGTGGCCTGTGAGGACCTGCGTCACGTAGTGGCTGGGGCGGACACAGCGCGCCGCCGCAAGCCTGTCAACCACGTCAGGGAAAAAGGCGTATGTGATCCTACCCTTGTCCGACGCCGCCCAGTCGGACTGCCACAAGTGCAATGCCTCTTCCCTGATTTTACCGTACGCGACCCGTTTGCTCTGCGTGCCCAGAACAACTACCTGCCCGATCTCGGTGTCCTTCTTTACTCTAATCTGATACCTAGCGCGATGTTCGCGAAGCAAGATGTCAACGGAAAGCACGCCCGCGGCAACCCACAAGGACGGCCCCGATGCCGTGCGATAAGCGCCTGTCACGGAGATGAGCGCTCGGCGCTGCATCGACCTCAAGGTCCTCAGATCGCCCTGCGAGCAAAGGTCGGCCCATCCCGCGGCCGCATAGGCGACCGTCGGGACGAGCACGCCCCGATATATCGCCGAGAGCGACCCGAAACGAAGGCCCCACTGGGCTCGCGCCAGTCTACCGAGTTTGCTAAACAGCGACCCGACCTTGTCGCTGAGATACCTAACGTGTGAGCTTACCCCCATGCCTCTATCGAAGTGGAGGCCGAGATATTTCACGGTGCGTTTAAATTTAATACCTGTTTGCCCTAGTTAGATGGTCGGCGGCTTATCATTCAGCTTCGCTTTAGTGGCCCTTACTGCTCTACGCTTCCTATCCGGACGCGCTGCTCCCCGTTTTCCCATGGGGGCCCGCTTTATAAAACCCTCCTTCAACACGATTGCCTTAGTCTTGGTCTTCGAGACCTCTAACTTCGCTAGCCTACACCAACCTTGAATAAGGTACACTATCGCCTGGCCTTTGGCCTCGAGTTCCCTACGAGATTCGTCGCACACTCAGACGACGAGGTCGTCCGCGTATGCAACGAACTTACCCTCCACCGTCGGAGAGTCCTCAAGTAGCCACAAAAGGCCGTCGAATATGAGGTTCCAGCACACCAGGCCAAGGACAGAACCTTGCGAACTTGCCTACTGGCGCGCTTGGAGACCTCAACCGCGTTACTACGAATACTTATCTTCCTATCCTCAAAGTAATTGAGAAGAACGTTGAAGTCGTTCTTCGGGCAATCGCGCTTCCTAAGGCTATCGAATATGAGCGGCCACCAGACGTTGTCGAAGGCCCCCGAGATGTCGAAGAGCAGCGCAACGACGTATCGCTCCTCGGAAACGGAAACCATACGGCGCAGCTCCACGACAGCGTCCTCCGTCGACCTTCTGGGCGTGAACCCATACTGCCGATCGGAGATCTTCCCGGGGGCGACCGACGCGCCCTCTAACCTAAGCTTAATTAGCTTCTCGAGAAGCTTACCTAATACGGAGAGGAGACAGATGGGACGGTACGACTTTGGGTCCTTCACGTCCTTGTCCTCGCCCTTTAGGAAGACTCTGAGGGAGCCATCCTTCCAGGCAGAGGGAAAGACGCCCCACTGATAGCACCCATTATATAAACGCACGAACTGACCGGGGATTACCTTAAATGCGGCCTTTAGCACGCTGACCTCGATCCGATCGGGGCCAGGTGCCGTCCTAATCTTAAAAGTCCTAAATGATCCGGCGACCTCCCTCTCGGTGAAGGGAGACGAATTGCCGGTCTCGGGCATTTTCCTTGCCCGGTCCCTGATCTCACGCTGCTCAGGCGTGTCCTCCTGCTCCCGGTCATCAGGGACGTGAGCGTCCAAGAGGGTGCTGGCGGTATCCTCCATACTAATCGTTGAGCCGTCGCCACGCCTGAGGGTGCTGATCACCCTCTCAACGCGGAGCTTGCGCGCCTGGTGCTTGTAAACGAAGCCTCAGGGCTCCTCGTTGCCGTGCGACGTGACGAACTCCCTCCAGCTAGCGAGCTTCGCCCTCCTCACTTCCCTGCCGTAGTCCCGCAGCAGTCTGCGGTAAGTCGACATTCTGCGCAGGCGGGGGGCCTCGTCTCGCTCCCTCTGAAACTCACGTCGCGCCCTATACACCGTATTCTTGCGAGCGGTGAGTTCGCGAGTTCACCACGTGTTGGACTTCCTAAACGCGCATTTCCTAGGCATCGACGCCTTGCAGGCCTCCCTGAGGATGACCTCGAGCGTCTCTGCCACCCTCACGACGTCGTCACGAGACGCCAGCGGTAATGCCACCAGCCTCGACCCCGAGAGGTCTTTCAGACTCCGAGCAAACAGGTCCCAACCGGCACGACGAACGTCGAACCTATTGTTCCCCGCAGGCACGTCACTGCCTGCAGCCTTTGGCACCCTCGACCGAGTTGTGGTCGCTTGTCGTCCACTCCTCCCTCAGTCTCCTTCTTATTTCCTCTTCCTCTCCTGTCCTCTCCGACTCCTCCCTTCCTCTCCTCGCCCTCCCCTTTACACCGCCTAGCAGACTCATAAAGTATTCTTTCCATTTCTCGCTTTCTATCCTGTCGCTTACCCTTTTCCTGTTCTTCCTCCCCCTATTCACAATTTCCCATACCCTTTTCTCCGACTTAGCCTCCGCTACTTCCCTTATCACTCGCTCCTATTCCTCCCTCTTTTTCCCTTCGCACATCTCCTTGTACTCTCTCTTCCCTTCTCCGTATTTTTCCACTGTCCCTCCCGCTTTTCTCCATTCTCTTAGCTTTTTCCTTACTTTCACTTTCTTCTCTTTGCATTCTTCGTCCCACCACCCTTCCTTCCTTTGTCTTCTCTCCCTTCCCCCATTCTCTTCCTCCTTTATTACCTCTTCCTTAATTCTCTCTTCTGCCTTTCCTACTATTTCCTGTATATTCTACCCCTCTACCTTCGTCCCTTCCATTCCTCTCGCGTACCCCTCCTTCATTCTCTCCGACCATTCCCCCCTCCCCTCTTTGCCCCAGCCACCTTCCGTTGTCTCTCAGCCATACCCCTTCTCAGTGTCACCACCAGTGGCTGGTGATCTGACTCTACCCTATCCCCAACCCTTATCCTTTCTATCCCCTTCCTTGTATTTTCATCCCCTAATACGTAGTCTATCACTGTGTCACCCCTCTCTCCTGTGTATGTGAACTCTCCTTCTTCGTCCCCCTCTATGTTTCCATAAAAAATCTCCCATCCCACTTCTTCCACTATCTTCACTTGCTTCCTTCCTTCACCATTTATCTTTTTATCCTTTGACTGTCTCCCGCTTTCTGCTTCTTCTCCTACCCCCATTTCTCTTCCTCCCTCTGTGCCCGTTCTCGCGTTAAAGTCTTCTCCTATTATTACTCTTTCCCCCTCCTTTTCTCTCTCCATATATCCTCTAATGTTTTCTAACTTTCTTTCTATGGCTCCATTCGCGTATACACCGACCACCGTCCATCTCTCGTTCCCCACTTTTACCGCCTTTACTATTATTCCTTCTTCGTCTCTCGGCTCAACTTCCTCCTCTGTCACCATCTCGTCTCTGATGCCGACGACTATCCCTCCCATTGCCCTTCCTTTCTTGCTTGTTCTCCTCGTTCCTTGCATCGTCCACCTGTACCCCCCGGGAAGTCTTCTTCTCACCCTTCCCCGCCCTTTTTCTTCTATCCATGTCTCCAGCATCACCATCACGTCGCACTCTCCTATCTCCTTCGTAAACTCCTTGTCTTGCATCCACAAACCCGCCACATTTCAAAACACCAGCTCCGAGCTTCTATCCTCCTTCTGCCCGTCTTCTTCCATTGCTCTCCTCTCCCGAGTCTTTCTCTTTAACCGTTTTTTGTTGCCTTATCCTCTCCATGTCCCTCCCTTTCAACCCCCCCCCCCCCCACTTGCTTCTCCTCATCATTCCTCCTCCCGTTCTCTGGCCCCTCTCCCCTCCTTTTCCTGTTCTATCCTTTCCCCTCCTCTCCCGTCTTTTAGTACTTCTCTCCTTTCGTCCCAAAACCACGTTATTCCGTTTATTGCGATCTTGCCATAGCTCACCCTTACTCTATTGCCTTTTCTCTGTTCTTCGATTCCTATTTCTCCTAGCAACCACTGTATCCTTCTTTCGCTCCATGTCAAGTCGTCTTCAATCTTGATCCTTCCCTCTCTAATATTTCTCCTCCTTCTCATCACCTCTACCTTTCCCTCGACGTCCTCCATACTAACCTACACTGTCGCCTCCTTGCCCCGCCCTCCTTCTTCCTATATCTTTCGCTTCTACCACCTTCGCCCTGACTCCTATCCCCTTTATGATTCTCGTCGCCGTTTGCTTCGCTGTACCGTCTATCTCCACCCCCTTTATTATGAAATTTCTACTCCTCTCCCTCACTCCTTTCTCCATTTTCTCTCCACCTTCTTCACTCTTTCCTCCATCTCTCTCCTATCTCCCACTCTCCCCTCTTTTTCCTCCCCCTTGCCTTTTCCTTTTTCCATTTCCATTTTTCTAACTCTCTCTTGTAGTTCTTCTATCACCCTGTCCTCTCTCTCACCTTCCTTCATCTTTTCTTCCAGGCCGTATATTCTCCTTTGCATTTCTTCTCTCTCCCTTCTTCCCCTTTCTTCTCCCCTCCTCATCTCCTCTCTCATGCTCGATATATCTTGCTCCTTTACCTGCTCCCTCGCTGCTCTCATTTCTTTTCTTAAGTCCTCTCTCATCTCTCCCAGAATTTTCTCTAACTTTCCTGTCTCATTTTCCCCCTTCTCCGACGATCTCAACGTCTGCCTGCTTTTCTGAAAAATTCCCTGCCTTTCTTTATCTTCCTCCTCTGTCTCTTCCTCTTCCACATATCGCTTATATCCATATAATTCTCGTCGCTGATACTCCTTTCTCTCCTTAATCGTTCCACGTTTGTTTTCCTACCCCTCTTTGCTATCTCATCCTCCGCTTTTCCCTTCTCCACTCCGCCACCTTCCATCCTATCTTTCCACTATTCTCTTCCTCACCTCTCTGTCTGTTTCTGCTTTCCTCGTCCTGTTTTGTGCTCCTCTCTGCTCTCTCGTTGCCTTGCCCGTCACCGTTTCGTTCTACTGTATCACTACCTTGTTCGGCCCTTGCTCCTCTTTAATTCTCACTAACCTTCTCCCACTCTGGCTCGCCTTCCTTTCTTACCCGCCGAAACGCTCGAGCCTCCCACTACTGCTCCCCGTCCGCTGCTGCCTCCTCACGCTCTCACTCACGTCCTTCCCTTTCCTCCATTTATCTCCTCACCACTCTTCTCCACTTCCTCCTCGCCGTCCTTTTCTTCCTAACCTCTCTCCTGTTATCTTTCCTCCTTCGCTTTTCCGTTTCTTTCCGTTCCTTTCCGTTCCTCTTCTCACAGTTTTCACTTCCCTGCTTACCCCTGCTCTCGCCCCGTCCACCCACGCTTTTTCTTCCCTGTATCTCGTCTTTTTACCCTCTTTTTCCTCTTCAACCGCACTCTCACTTTTTCACCTGCCACTCTCCACTCGCACCGAAAACAGAAGTTGTCCGAGATATTAGTAGCTAATGATTTGAAGGGAAATCGAAAAAGAAAGAGAATTATAGAACAATATTCGTCGTCAGGGGATGAAGATACAGATAACAATGGAGAAAAGATTTATGAAACATACATCCAAAAAGTGGGAAAAATTAAACGGAATTCAGGAAAAAGATATTATACTCAAACCGGAAACATTGTACCTTCAAAAGTTTTCCAAAACAAACATTGCCGTTGTCGAAGAGCTTGCATAAAAAATTACGAAGAAGAAGAAGGAAAGAATATTTTTGAATAGTTTAGGTATTTGGGAGATTTTAATAAACAAAATTTATTGGTTTACGAAGATATCGAGCGCAAAACTGTGAAATGAAGACGTCAAAAAAACGGAAAAAGTTCGCCAAGAAATTGGGATTTTAGGTATTTGTTAAATTCTAAAAACGGAAAAGTTCCCGTCTGTAAAAAAATTCTTTTTGGATATCTTTAAAGTAAGTTAAGAAAGATTAAAACGTGTATTAAACTCTGCAAATGTAGGAAATGATTTACGTGGGCATATGATTGGATCATCAAGAACAATTTCTGAGGAAGGGAAATAGCACGTTCATAACCATATTAAAAAGTTTTCCTAAATTTGAATCCCATTATACCAGATCTCATAATCCTAAAAGAAAATATCTACATCCTAATCTAACTCTTAAGAAAATGTTTAATTTATACGAGCTTCATTGCAAGGAAAATAAAATAAAAGTCGTTAATGAGTGTACTTACAGAAAAATATTTAAAAAAGATTTTGATTTACATTTCCACCAACCGCGCAAAGATACATGTCAAAAATGCGACATATTAAACATCAAAATTAAAGCATCGAATGATAATGGAGAAAATCAAGAGACTCGGTCGAGTCTCGCGCCAAGTACAGGCAACACGCCATACGGGGCGCGGCTCGCCGAGACTCTTTACTCGAAGCATCTCTTGTACCTGTGGTTGGCCTCAAATATGTTATGAACAGCTATGTGTGAGAAAAAGTTATTGATACATTCATTATAGGAATCAAGGGTTCTGAATCAATTGCCACCAAGTTTAATACGATTAGTGTACGAGATCAGGGCGTATCAACATGGCGAGCGAGATGATTTTATTTCAGGTCCGTCGTCGTCGTCGTCGTCGTCGTCTTCGCACGTCCATTTACTTTTTCACACAACAGATGGCGCTGACTGCTTTGCCTTTTTTACCTATTTGTACTCTGAATAGTGTTGGAAATTTACAAGTACTGTAACGCCTATTCCCGGATTTCCCAAAAAGAGACAAGAGATGACTAGATCCGGGAACAGAGGTACCTTCGCTCGATCGGTCTAATGTTCTCGGACTAGCAAGCGGTACACAAATTCAGAAGGTATGCCGATGGGCGCCAGGCATCCAGCGATGCCACGAGGAATAGGTAACAGACTGCACCGAGATAACAAGA
>JARQSW010005016.1:0-12616 GCA_030142375.1 Calameuta pallipes
CATATCCAAAATATTTGTATCCTGATACAGTCCAGAGAGCTTCACCTCCTTCTACGATTCATTAAGAATTTTTAAAAATACTTACTTAAAAGTTTTATATTTTGGATGCGCAAGATTGATTCTACTATTATTATGGCTCCCTCACGATTTAGCGATTCGGACTTCCAGGTAGCGCTATGCGAAGAAATTGGTAGGCGTACACAAGGAAAGAATGAGCCTATAGCTGATTATCTAACGTGTATTCGCGCGATGTTTCGCCGACTGGATCCTCCGTGGACAGAACAAGAGCAGGTGGCGTATGCACACCGAAACCTCTTACCGCGCTATCAGGTAGCCATCTCCCCACGAGACGCGGAAGATATGAGAACTTTAACAAGCATCGCGAAGTGCGTGGAGCGAACGTTTTCGTTGTCGCGACATTAGCGTGAACCGCCATCGCCAGATCAATCTCTTCTGCCGGCCTTGGCATATCAGCCTGCGAAAGATAAAAGGGAACCACGGCAGACGGCAATGGCTGCGCTAGATTTAACGAACCCCCATAGTAATCTCGGCCCGGAAGATGAACCGAGCACCTCCCGAAATCCCTCACGTAGATCAGCCCCTGTCCAGGGCACGAGGGAAAAGACTCAACCGAAAAACAATCGGGAAAATAGCGACGATACGAATAAAAGGCCAGCACCGAGTACATCGCGTAACGCTAGAGCGGATCATTCGCCAAAACGTCAAAATCGCCGAGACTCGCGACGCTCGCCTACTCCCGAACGAATGAGGACAACTGCCGAAGTCGATGCGCGTCGCGCTAGCGGCGGCGACACCCTTTCTCGGATAGCGTGTTGGATCGGTAAAACGGGTCACCGATACAGTGCCTGCCGAGATTCGCGAAAAAGATCTTGTTAACGTTGCGGTAAGGACGGAGTCACCTGTAACACTTGTCCCAGATGTTCGGGAAATACCTAAGGAGCGCACCGAACCGGACGCGGTTGCCTCCAATTTCGAGAAAGAATATCGACACGTCCGAAAATTTTGATTTGCTGTGTAGTCCTTTGAAAAGCACCCCGTCGAGTATATTACTTTTCGTCAAAATTTCAATAGCCGGTTACGAAATAACGGTGTTAGTAGATTCCGGTTCAAGCTGAACTTTCCTCGGAGCCGAACTTACCACCTTACTACGCGTCGAGAACTTTCCTTTTCAACATATCGAGAGAACGCGCGTGATAGTAGCCACCGGACATTTAGAGGAAGTTAACGAACAGGTGGAAATACCAGTACGTCTCAGGGACCGCGAGAAAATCTTGGCGACTCGCGTGTTTCCCTCACTTGCGTTATCTTGTGTCTTAGGCATGGATTTCCTTGAAAAATTCAACATACGTATCGACTTCGCCCGGCGTAAATGGAGTTTCGGTTCGGACCCGGTTGCCGAGCATAATTTCGTCGAGCCAAGTAGCGACGAGCCGAAAGAATCATGTTCCGGAATATCGGAGTTAACAAAAGACCAGTCTAAAATTCTCGCGGACTTCCTATCGAAAGAGATACCACCTCCGTCAAAGACTCCCGGGATTACTAACTTAACTGAGCACAGAATAGACGTAGGGAATCATCCCGCAATTAAGCAACGCTACTATCTAGTATCGCCGAAAGTACAGGAAGCCATAAACGCGGAAGTGCAGGATATGTTGGAAAATGGGATTATCGAACCTTCGGGGAGTGAGTGGTCAAGCCCTATCGTAATGATACGTAAGCCTAACGGTAGCTATCGTTTTTGCCTAGATTTTCGCAAGGTGAACGAAGTATCGAAAAAAGGCGCATATCCCTTGCCATATATGAACGGTATACTGGATAAGCTACGCACCGCGAGATACATTTCGACGCTAGATTTAAGTCAAGCTTTTTTTTCAAATTCCGTTAGCTAAGGAGAGCCGCGAAATCACAGCTTTCACGGTACCGGGACGCGGCTTATTTCAATTCACGCGGATACCATATAGGATCACGGGAGCTCCAGCTACGTTGCAAAGGCTACTGGGCAAACATATCGGCCCCAAAATGGAGCCACACGCCTTTGCATATCTCGACGATATCATTATAGTCACCGCTACTTTCGATGAGCATCTCGTATGGTTACGTAAAGTCCTAGATAAAATCAAGGAAGCAGGTCTCGTAATAAATCCCGATAAATGTGAATTTTGCTGCGCGCAAGTACACTATCTCGGGTTCTTGGTAAACCAGAATGGATTACAAGTCGATCCAGAGAAGATAACTCCGATTCTAGAATATCCAGCTTCCGCGAATATTAAACAATTACGTCGATTTTTGGGCATGGCGTCGTGGTATCGCCGTTTTATTCCGGATTTCGCTACCGTAGCCGAACCCTTGACACGACTATTAAAGAAGACTCATACTTGGCATTGGGAAATGGATCAGCAACATGCTTTCGATGAGATACGCGCCCGATTAATAACAGCGCCAACGTTAGCTTGTCCGAACTTCGAGATACCTTTCGTGCTGCAGACAGATGCCAGCTCTATGGGATTAGGTGCAGTACTTACCCAAACCATAGATGACCAGGAACACGTAATAGCGTATGCCAGCCGCTCTTTAACGGATACCGAACGCAAATATACCGTCACGGAAAAAGAGTGCCTCGCAGTTCTCTGGTCGATTAAAAAGTTTCGCCCTTACTTAGAAGGATAGCAGTTTACGGTCATCACGGACCATAGTAGCTTGCGATGGCTATACAATCTACAAAACCCGACCGGGAGATTAGCCCGGTGGGCTCTCGAGTTATTAGAATATGACTACCGGATTATTCATAGAAAATGAGCACTACATCATGTGCCAGATGCCTTGTCTCGCATGTGTGAGAATGGTAAAGATCTCCTCGCTTGTATCGCAGAGTCACGAGATGACTGGTATAGCGAACGGAAACTCTCAGTCGAGAGAACTCCCGAAAAGTTCCTGGATTGGAAGATTGAAGAAGGTCGACTATATTACCACCGACCAAATCGAATTATATCCGCCGTCATACCGGATTTAGACGCGTGGAAATTGGTAGTACCGATAGAAATGAGGAACGACATTCTTCGCGAGAACCATGACACGCCACAGGCCGGTCACATAGGCATAGAAAAGACGTACCATCGCATAACCGCGCGCTATTACTGGCCGAACTTGTTTAAAGCTGTCGTGAATTTCGTTCGAGGCTGCGACACCTGCCAGCGAAACAAAGTGGAGCAAACTGCTCCTGCCGGATTAATGGGACGGAGAACCATAAGTCGATCATGGGAAGTAATAGCTCTGGATATTATGGGTCCGCTCCCACCGCGTCGTGCCGGTTTCGCGTATATCCTAGTGATTCAAGACCTTTTTACGAAGTGGGTGGAGTGCATGGCCCTACGGAAAGCAAACGGGAATAAGATTACCGAAGCGCTGAACGAACTTGTCTTGTCCCGGTGGGGTACGCCTAAGGTCATCCTCACGGACAACGGTACCGAGTTCGTCAAAAGAACCATTCGCGCATTTACCGAAAAGCATGGGATAACGCATTCCACCCCCCCCCCCCATATCATCCTTAGGCGAATCCCGTTGAACGGGTTAATCGTGTCTTAAAAACTATGATAATCTCGTTTCTAGAAGATCATGGCGACTGGGATACGAAGCTACCAGAGTTCCGTTTTGCGTACAATTCCGCCTATCATTCGTTTCTGCAAACAACCCCAGCGTTTCTTAATTTAGGGAGGAATATTAGTCCCGCGGAATCCATCCGATACAATATCGAAGACGATCCGGCCCTCGAAACGGACGATCCTGCGGAGTCGTCGGCTCACATGGAAAACCTACAATCCCTTCGAGGATGGGTGATAGATAACCTGAATGCCGCGCAACAGAGACAGTTACGGTATTATAATTAGAAGCGTCGCGACCGATCGTTTCGAATAGGTTTTGAAAAAGTTACGTATATTCTCGTCCGCAACCCACCATATCGCCGTGAATTGACAGACACCGCAGGTCGAGTGGTGGGGAAATTTCATATACAAGACCTTAAACCCTATAATTACCCATTTCCTTCTTCTTCTGAACAATAGGCTACCGCATCCGAAATTCGAGAGTGCTGCCGAGCATCAAGATACCGTCCCGTCAATCCAAGTACCGTTCCGCTTCAAGAGTACCGAGCCTACCGGTCAGTGCGACCTCATCAACTAGGACAAGAAATGGCCGAGGATGGAGAAAGAAGCCGACGAGGTTGGCAGAGACTGCAGCCTTTCGAGGCATTTTTCCACACCATCCACACGCGCTGGCCGAGACTGTGGCGAGAGTTACAACTGGTTGTCAGTGAAGAGTTCGAGGGTCGAGCGCGCATCCCGCCTCCGACAACCCACGGTGGTAGTATTATCGAGATGCCGACTACACGAAACGCTTCCACGCAATGCTGTATCGGCGGGGACGCCGTGTCCAGAGGAGCCCAAACCAGCCTGGTACGAATAGCTCATCGCTATACGCAAAACTCCGCGGATGGGGAAGCCGAAAGTAATGGTGGACGAGTCCACTCAGATAGGACAAGACAAGATATTAGTGCCGAGGACCTACGGGAAGACTCTGACCACTGCCGTGAAGTGACCAAGCCGCTCCAGAGAAAAGGCCGTCGACCTTTCCGTCGAAGGCTGCTGGAATTGCAGACAATCGGTAACTATAAAAACCTGCCCGAGATGTGCCGAACCCTGGAAGCGGGAAATCGGAGGATATCGCTATGGAGAGGGACCATCACGCGCAAACCGGGGAGAGAAGCATTGAGGAAGATATCGCGTACCGTCAACAGTGTACCGTCTCGGCTAAATACCGTCACATGGTACCCTCTCTCAAGTTTCGGAGCATCCTGGTTTTTTTTTCTATTGTTTTCCCACTATTTAGTCATGATCTCGTTGAGATAGTAGGTATAACGTTTATTTTTTGTATCTCTGTTTCGTTACTTTCACTTGTTCGTACCGCTCGGCGGACTCAAAGATAAGGAATAACCTTTAGTAGTATGTTTATTAACGATGGAATAAAGTTTAGTTTATGATAAATACTCGGTAGTACTGATTCTGATTGACAAAGAACCCTATACATCCGAAAAGCATAAGACCTAACGGTCCGCGTAAGTCGGAATCTAGGTTACCGAAAATACTAAACAGCTGCTAATAGAAGCACTAATAGCGTAAGTTTCTTTTTGTTTTGGAGCCTTTCTCGATCATTTTGGCGTCTTTTTCTTACAATTTTCATTTATTAATATTTTCAGGAAAAAAATAAAAACTCATTCATCCATTCCGTGATTTAAAAATTATTTTTTTAACATTTTATCTATGACATAGAATCAACTGATATTTTAAACGCCGCGCGACCGGCGAAGTGAGCTGTTGCTGTTACTGTTTTCGCGGGTTCCCACAGCAACCCTTCGAACGAAGCCGCTCATCAGATATTGCCTGAATATTTTTTCCCTTGCAATCTTAAGTTCAACCGCACATTTTAAACTCGATAAGATTTACTATGAGAAAATAATTAGTTCACTTCATTACCTGGAATCAATAATCTTGAGAAGCGAATATGGAAATGAGCATTGTATCTGTCGGTAATTGTTCGTCCACATGGAGAAGGTTGGCGCGAAAGTTCTTAACTGGTGTAATCTTCATATTATTCTGCTTACATGTGAAGTAAGCGAAACGATAATAATAAGCAGTTCAATAAAAGATCAAATTTTAGAAATACAACTTCCGAAGAAAGTGAGACAAATAGGTGTTTCTGGCGCCTGGCTAGTGTACCCTATTATGAAGCGACAGGTCTGTGGTTCGAGACACCTCTGTGGAGAGTAGCACACCTTTTTTACAAAAAAATGTGCTTTTGCAAATGGAATAAACAGATTAAAGAGTAAGTATATCACATTAATTTATTATTTTATTACAATAAAGGCATAAACAACGACAACCTGCGGGCTTGCACATCACCTAAGAGGTGCCGCAGTCGATGCGTTCTCATTATTTAACGTAGCGGGTCCCCAGTAGGCCTATACTACGATCGGCGATATCAACTTTACACAAACGATCCATTTAAGTAATTAAGGTACAAACGAATGGCAATATGATATCAGAAGGTTTCGATTGGAACATCTTAATAATATGAGTTCTGTACTCAAATATAAAGTTTCTTCATTAAAGATGATTACGACAATTATTCTACATATATTTCACACATACATTACGCGTGTAAATATCTATCAGTAAGAGGAATTGAGAAAAGGACAATTGGGAAGAATAGTATATCGAAAGAAAAAAGTTTTTTTTTAACAATTTGACCTCGGTAAGATTTACTGTGAGACGATAATTAGCTCACATGAGCTAATGAAATATAGAAAATAACTACTCGTTCATTTTTATTTTATCTACTTACTATAATTTTTAATGATCAACTTGAACACAGAAAAGGCTGTTACATTCCCCTTTAATAATTATATTGTTGACATGCCGACCCGGCAAACGTTGTTCTGCCATATAAATTATTTCTAGTGAATATTTTGGTTTTTAAATAAAAAATAACGAATGTATTGTAAGTGTGTGGGGATGGGATCTATGACAGAAAGAGGAATGGAGCGCTGTAGACGATGACCGCCGATAAAAACAAAAAAACATTACCATTCATTTTAAAAGTTAAATGAAAATTGAAAAAAAGTATTATATTTTTTATCCTAAAGGAGGAAAATGAAATAAAGAAAGTCAGTATTAATTTCGAATAGCAATTGAATGTACAATATTTTTTGTCAGTCTGTCTTTAGCCAACACAAATAAGCTCGATGGTTTGCCCACGCGAGAACATGCTACGTATAATTGTCCGTGTGAAAAACATAGTGTGCCCAAATCTAAATGTAAGCCGCAAAGACATCGTTTGGCCTCGCGACTTATTGATTGTCATTGCGAATCCCAATCTAATAGGAAATTGAACCCGTTTGAATTCAATTGGCATGTCTGTGGGAATCATTGGAATTCGTAGCAGTTAATGTAAAGGCCCGCCCCGCGAGGGGACGGCACCTATATGACCTCGCCCCTACGGGCATACGCTACAAAACTTCCATCCACTACCCAGCGGTGGCAACCACGCCACCCTGCTGAAATAAATAAAAGTTAAGTTTATGCGGGTGCAGTGTGCCAATGATGACGAGATGAGATGGGGGTGAAATTATTGATGAGTTCGAGCCCGCATGACAACCGGTACGACTCTGCCCTGCCGACCCGTCCTACCCGGTCTAACGACGACCGATATAAAACCCCTAAACCTCCCAGTTGCGCCTCCATCCCCGGCGACTCCGACAATCACCGAGCGGGCAATCCCGGAAGCTAATTCCGTCGCGGTGCTAACGATCTGGAGGATAGGCTAGGGAACGCTCTCCCCGGCCAATGTGGAATAACCTGCCTACCCGGAGAGTGCCTTAATCGGAAGGCACTCGCTACAGAAGTCCGCGAATAGATTGAACAGCTCGGGGGTGGACACAAGACTACGCGCCACCCCCGGCCATTCCCACGCAACGTCTTGAACCGCATCCCGCAGAGCTACTCTCTGTGGGCTAAATTCGGCACAACCTAGAATAAAATGCGCAACTGTATCCAACCCTCCACCACAGACACAGTCCTCGCCATCGGCAAGCCCAAGACGCGCTAGGCGCTCCCGGAAGTTACCGTGGCCTGTGAGGACTTGCGTCACGTAGTGGGACCCAGCGCGTCGCCGCGAGCCTATCAACCACGTCAGGGAAAAAGGCGTATGTGATCCTACCCTTGTCCGACGCCGCCCAGTCGGACTGCCACAAGTGCAATGCCTCTTCCCTGATTTTACCGTACGCGACCCGTTTGCTCTGCGTGCCCAGAACAACTACCTGCCCGATCTCGGCGTCCTTCTTTACTCCTTCTTCTTTACTTTATCTGATACCTAGCGCGGTGTTCGCGAAGCAAGATGTCAACGGGAAGCACGCCGCGATAAGCGCCTGTCACGGAGATGAGCGCCCGGCGCTGCATCGACCTCAAGGCCCTTAGATCGCCTTGCGAGCAAAGGTCGGCCCATCCCGCGGCCGCATAGGCGACCGTCGGGACGAGCACGCCCCGATATATCCCCGAGAGCGACCCGAAACGAAGGCCCCACTGGGCTCGCGCCAGTCCACCGAGTTTGCTAAACAGCGACCCGACCTTGTCGCTGAGATACCTAACGTGGAAGCTTACCCCCATGCCTCTATCGAAGTGGACGCCGAGATATTTCACGGTGCGTTTAAATTTAATACCTGTTTCCCCTAGTCGGATGGTCGGCGGCCTATCACTCAGCTTCGCTTTAGTGGCCCTTACTGCTCTAGAAATTCGTGGCAGCAAAACATTTTCGGCTCGGAATTTGCCATTCAAAATAGTGGCTTCGATAATGTTTTTCATCAATTTTTTAATGACTAATCGCGTGCCATTGAACAGCCGTGGTGAGTTCAAATTCCGAAGTAAAATAACCGGAGATCCAACTTTCAGGCGTAGAAGGTGTGGTGACATGCTTGGCAACGAATAGTCTCGTGTCCGTCCTTAGCTTTGTTTCAGATAATTCTTCGTCCTTATTCAAGCGTATCTTTTTCTCGGAGATTCTCCAGTCACAATTCTTTTGTTTCAGGTTATATATAAAAGGCCCTTATCGCTGCTATATGGTCTCGCTCACGCTTCGCAGTCGAAAGGGAACGTTCTTGCTATAGTACCGAAATATATTGGGTATTGAGAAGTGAGAGGGGAAGCGATTACACTGATATCTATTGGGAATCCGTGAAGATAACAATATATCAATTGTCCGTACTGCTAAGTGAGTATCGCAAACGTGTGGGACCGAATACGTGTAATTTTGTAATGAAGCTCACTAAAGACTTCAATTTTTGTTTGAACACACATGCTGTAATGTCATGACGATGTATTGCATTTTGGCCTGGCAATAGCAAAGATGTAATCTCCTGCCACTTTGGATTACATGTAAACGTGATAAATAAACATGGTCGTCCGTACTCACGCACGAAAGTCATAGCATCCTGTATGTATTCTTGCATATGACGTGGACTAGCGACGTACGATGATGGTAGAATGATAGAGTTACCAATTTCGGCGGTATCGGCGTCGCTCATGATAGCGTCTCGCAAGTGAATGTATTCTTCCGCACGCAACTTCTGTTGAGTCGTTCTGAGTCGTTCGCTCTCTACCTTCGCGTACATGTCGACCATGAATTGTTGGCACAACGCACGACATCGTAGAATGACGTTGTCCTGACCACGTCGAATCATCATACGATACGCATAAAAATCCATCGAGCTCCCTTTCGTGTTTGTTTCGGCTCCTATTCATAAATATTAATTTAAAATGAGTAATGATGTTCATAATGAATGAATTACCTGTGGCGGGATCTCGTTGTTTAATGTTTATGCAATATCCGTCTTGTCCCTTCCAAAAAATTAGCGGATATTGGAGAGCGTCGTATGAACGGTGTGTGTCGGCGATGAACTCCAGATTATTGTTTCTTCTTCGAATCACGATTTCTCGCACCGATGTGCGGTCGCCAACCATGATTCCAGCAACATCGTCAACAACAGGCGCATTGAATCTACGCACGTGTTCTCCAGCTGGTGTTTTATCAGGGTCGATAATAATAGCGTGATTGTCACTTTGCAATTCGTGCATGTTATTGTGCTCATTCAATAGGGCGTCCAGTTCTCCGACTATGCGCCTGGCATTAGGCGAATTTAGGTTATTGTAGCCGCAACGTGCATCCACACGATTGATGTCCTCACCGCCCATGAAGTAGATTTGCAAAAATTTATGTGGTTCGTTTGGCATTGGCACCAATGAACCTAATACTTTGTGGTACACTTGGCCTTTCATTTTGAACGTTGAATTGAATTGTTGACCATTTGCCGCAGTATTGTAAACTATTTCTGTTGCTCCGAATGAAGTTATTTGGAAGCATGAATTGAATGTGCGAATGGACTTCAGGAATAGGTTTGAATCTGGATCCGTGCCGATGAGCAAGCCGTTCAATGGTTCTGGTGGTGTCTCAATTTCTGGTAGTTGCACTTTTCCTGATGCGCAACATATCCCTGCTGACCCATTTTTTAATTTAATTTTCATTCTTTGTCCATAGCACCAATCAGCACTTTCGGATGAGCGGAATATTCAATATCTGGCTCGTAATCGAATGCGAGACGAAGGAACGAAGCGGATGTAAATGCTCGATGTACTTGTTGGCGTTGTCGATCATTTGCTCTGCGTGTGTTAACTACGAACCGGCGCGCTTGTCTCCGTTCCAATTGTCGTTGTTGATTTCGTTCAGCTCGTGCTTCTTGTGATTGAGATGCACGCAATTGCGACTTTCTCACACGCACATTTTCGTTATCTTGTTAGATTTGTTGGTCTGTTCTTTCTCCTCTACTATTTCGCATGTTTGTTGCTTTGTTCGTTCGGTGGCCCCATTGCGTCTTGCTGGCATTGTTCAATGTAATACACACACACAAATAGACAAAACTGTTGTGCCTACTGATGAAAAACGGTATACCGATCTTATAACTCGTATACGGTCTTATAAATTAAAATAAATCATACAACATTTTGCATGCATTGCGTTGTGATACATAACAAATGCAGAATGAAATGTCAAAATGACGCGAGCTTCTCGTGAATGACTTCTGTTTGAAATATGAACAGCGGTTAAATTATTTGGACATTGTTCATACAAAAATATTAAAACTGCGATTAAAAATGGGAGGGTGGGGGTAGGAGGGTGAAAATTTGGGGTTATAGATATTTTTTTATGCCGAATCAAACAAGAATACAACAAAAAATTTTTTGTAAAAAATGTCACTCACTGACTCAGATAACGCTACATATTCGGCACCTGTAGATGATTTCGTTACACTCCCTTGCTTCTTTGATTTCCAGTCAATTACATTACCATACATTCTGACAACATAACCAGTTGTCGATTTTCTATCAATAGGGTCCCCTGCCCAATCAGCATCAACAAAACAGTCCAATATATCCGCACTTAAATTCCTTTCAAAGTTCAATTTTAGATCTTTTGTTAAATATAAATATTTCATAATTCTCAACGCATACTTGTAATGACTGTGATCATAACAATTTTGAAATCTACTTAAATAGTTCACACTATAACTTATATCTGGCCTTGTTCCAGAACTAATATATAACAGTTCCCCTATCAAATTTCTAAATTTTATGTTTTCACATACATTATTCGCTGGATTACATTTTAAGTTCTGTTCTATTGGAGTAGTATACAACTTCGCATTTTCTAGTTCATATTTTCTCGCTAATGATTCTATATAATTTTCTTGACTCAATGACATTTTTCCATTTTTCTCATCATAATTTATCTCTATTCCTAAGTACGTTTTAGCTTTACCCAGATCTTTAATCTTAAAACGATATACTAATAAATTTTTTATATGATTTAAATTTTCTTGATCTTTACAACAAATTATCATATCATCCACAAATATTATTAAATATATTGTGTCATTTCTTTTTTTCATACTATATAAACAATAATCGTATTCACTACGTTTAAATCCTAATCTTACAAGGTAATTATCTAAACATTCATACCACGCTCTGGGACTTTCTCTTAGACCATACAATGCCTTTTTTAATTTACAAACTCTGTTGGTACCATCATCATAACCTTCTGGTTGCTTAACATAAACCTCTGATATTATTTTACCATTCAAACATGCAGATTCTACATCCATTTGATTAATAATTAAATTATATTGAACACAATAAACTAATAATAATTTCAATGTTTGCATTTTTGCTACTGGAGAATATAAATCAGTTAACATCTCTCTTTGTTGAAAGCCTCTTGCCACTAATCTAGCTTTAAATTTGTTATCATTCTTTTTCGCAAAAATCCATTTTAAATCAATAGTTTTCTTATCTTTTGGTTTTTCAACTAGTTCCCAAGTATCATTTTTCTTTGCACATTCAATTTCATGATCCATTGCCTTTTTCCATTCATTACTCTCGTTACTTTTTAAAGCTTCATTTACATTTTCAGGAATTTCTGCGTTTACATAATTTACATAAATATAACTTGTATGCGCTTGAGGTGTATACCTATCCGGTTCTTTTCTTTCCCTATTGAACCTTCTTGCTTCAGGTGAATTTTTATTATTTCTTTTAGGAGTTAAATCCTCACTCTTATTATTCTCATCATCATATGGGCCTTCAGAATATTCATCATCATTATTATCGGAATTTATACTGTCATTTTCTAAATTTTCACTGATTTCCTCATCTCCATTATAACCTACTAAGTTTTCATTTTCCTCAACAATATCAACATGATGAGCAACGATGACTCTATTATTAACTAAAACTCTATATCCAACATTTTCATACCCAACTAAAATGTAGTAAATAGGTTTATTTTTCGCCTTTCGGCCTCAAAATGGGGTTACATGTGTTATGTGTGTAAGTGTTTCTGGGACCCTTAATTCAGGATTATGCCTTCTATTTGTCTTCTTCCATCGTCTAGTTCTTCTTTTCTTCTCCTTTTTTCTAGTACCATTCTCATCCACTCC
>JARQSW010005054.1:0-12568 GCA_030142375.1 Calameuta pallipes
CATATCGCAAGCGTTACATTGTTACAATTACATGTAACTTCCAGGTTACATTACAGTTCAATAACGTGTTTACTGGGAATAATGAATCAATAGAATCAACAATAATAAACATAATGAAAATAAACATGAATTATGTATGCGGTTGCCAGCACATATTATAAAATTTTCATGTAATGAATATACATATAAAATTAGTATTCTTCAAGTGATGTTTTATATTTCTACTAAATTGAGCAACCATAAGTGGCCTGTTCCAGCACCACCACCTCTTATAGTAAACCTTTTCGATACATATAAATAACGTTATAGTTGTATTATACAATTATTCCAAGAGCGATAATCAACGATAAATGTACGTGCGAGGTAACCTCAAAGTGGGGCAATCACAAGGAGCAGAACGCGATTGAGCTACAAGAGAAAAAGAGCAGTTTCGAAGAGATCGGTATCATGAGTGGCTGCGTAGTTCAGATCTCCCTGATTCTGAAAGGCATTGTCGGATCACGTTCGCAAACAATAATTTATTCGAAAACGCAGCGACACATGGAATTCCTACTAGATCGGATCAAGGGAACACTGTGAGAGGTTTTTCAGGAAACCCATTCTCCGGTGAACGTCAGCCTAAGAATTCAAGATTCAAGAATTCATTGTTATTGTGAATAAGGATGACGATGATGAGTAAACATATATACCGTTTAAAATGAATTTATTAATTCTTTATGTGATTCCGAGATTCCACCCATACAATTTCTCAAATCTGCCGTAAGACCCCTGATACCTGCCATAAAACGCCTGAAACCTGACGTAAAACTAGGGCCCCTTTTTCCGATGACGTCAAGCCAAAGAGGAACAGCGATCGGCTCGTGCCAACGCGCGCGCGCATCCTATTTCTCTCTATCTCCATCTCACTCACTCGGGAGGTGCCGGAAAGCAGGAATATTCAAAAACCCAAAAGGGGACTCACTCCGGAGACGTCGGTAAGCAGAAATCTTCCAAAACGGGGCCTCACGACAATGCGTCGGTAAGCAGAAATCTTTCATAAGGGGCCCCAACAGTCCTAGCTTATCATTCATAGGGGGCCATTGTGCGAATGCGCACTCGAACTCCCTGAACTACGCAGCCTACGTCAGCCGACGGTGCTAACTTAGCATGGACGCGAACCTTCCTTCACTCTAGAGTGTCGGTACGTCTCGGTGGAGGAATCTTGGTCCAGAAATCTCCTTGTATATCTACTCACATGAACCTGTATGGAGAATTATTATTATCGTTGGAACCTTGCACTTCAGATTTACGTGAAATTTCTTACGTTATCGCTCTATTCCAATTCCTGGAAGATCAATTCTTATCATTAATTGCAATATAATCGAGAATTTCACATTTGATGCAACTTCCAGAAGGAACGATGGGACTGCGCACTTACGTTCTAGAATATTCGGATGAACTTTAGCTTTCCTCCAACGAAGTTGCGTCGCACGCTTACATATCTCCTACAAGTAATTTGACACCTCGGAGAATGAGGGAATGCATTCTTGACTCGTCATTCTGCGAGGTCCGAGAGTCGTTTTGACCTGTACGAGGCTGAGGGTTGGGGGATTTGCGAAGGTTCTCCGTGGGATGAAGAGGCTGCATTCTCGACACGCGGCTGTTGCGAGATAACGTTCAAGGTCAAGTTGGCTGCCGTCCGAAACCTGCTTAAGGCGGGGTATAGCTTTTATGGTCCACATCAATTTACATAATACTTATAGGTAACAGATTTTAGATTTACCTGCTGTGAGAGATCTTTATTATTTTCTACATTCGCATAGGATATTGCAGTTTTCAGTTAGTGTGTGATTATTCTCAATGAGTGACATCTAATAGGCATATCTTCAACTGACTTCAGTCTGCTTATAGCCACCGAGAAATAAAAGCGAGGGAAGAAAACTCAAGTAAAAATGATTGTATGAAAATATAAATAAAATATTATAAATTTACAGCAGTATCTAAATCTTTGAAACAATGTGTGTTGTTTAAAAACATACTTATAAGTCAATTCGTATTCATTTCATGAATGACCTCGGACTCTTACATCAAAAAATGTGAATTGTAAATGGATATTTTATGCGTGGATAAAAATGATTTACGATTGCTTGAGCTTTATCTATGTAAATCAACACAATTGAATATTGTTGTGGAAGTTAAACAACTGAAAAAATTCAATATAGAGAAACATGCAGCTATAGATAATGACAAGATTCAGTACACATGTATAAACATTCGTTATCAAAGTAAATTATTCCGAAAGGAATGAATTTAGAAAACCAAACACACAAAGTATTAAGGGAATAAGAAAGTCGAATATGTCATACGTAGTGTAAATTGTACATAAATAGCGGACATTCTTCCCAGTTTTGTTTCTTAACTGTTCTCTAACAATTTGTTCAAAAGTTTTGAAAAGTGGGAACTTAAAGTACTTACTCTACTCACATGTACAACTTCACAGATGACAATGATATCTTCAGCAATTTTATTCCTCACTGTTGTTTTTTATGCTGCTGATCCTGGTAGCGGTAAGTTTTTAAAAATCTTGTTATTATCTTGTTAGTCAAAATGTTTACAAGATTATATTCCATAAATCTCTTTCTATTAAGTGCATTTCCTTTTACATGCGTTGAAATACGGATGTCGATAAAAGGAAAGGCGGGAGAGATTTTGTATAATTTTGTTCTGTTGCAACAGGTGAAAAAATAAATACAGAAAATACAAGTATTACACAATCTTGCATATTTGGAGTAAAACAATTGTCTGTTGTTTTGTACACAAGGTAAGTTTTGAGATGTTATTTTCTTAAAATCTAAATTCCGTTTAAACATATAATAACTTAATTTTTCCCATTTGACAGAGCTACAAGAGGTGGTATTATCATTAACATCGATAGTAATCGCATACCAATTGATTCAAATGTATCAACTATTTTTTTAATTCACGGTTTCATATCCGAAGCAAATACAACAAATTTGTTTGATCTCACTGAAACCTGGTTAAATCAGGTAAGGAGTTTCTTTTCTATATAATTCCTTATTTATACGAGTATTGTAGCATCGACATTGCATTTTCTATAAATTTAGAATTTCGAAAGGATACTATTATCATTGCATCTAGTGAACAAATTAGCCAATCAAACCGTTTTATTTTTGAACAAGACTATATATAATATATTGTTACTTACTGGGATGATATTTCACCCAGGGTCTACTCAAAAGCAGTTATCTTAATAAGGTCGGGGACGCGAAAGGAAAGGGAATACGGGGTATGATGCAAAAAAATTATAATTAACAAAATAAAGTGCCGATACAGAAAAAGAGAAGAAATAAGAAATAAAATAAGAGGTAAAGAACTCGAAATATAATAACTTGAAAAATGCAATACTACACTAGACACGGGAGCACATCGTGTCGCAGGGGGACGGAAGGCTTTAAACGGGCTGGTGGGAAGGGCGGTCCGGAAAAGAGGGATACGCAAATGGAGCGAGGGGATAGGAGGGACAGGGAGGCTTACCGATACTAAATATCTCGCCAGTTACGGTTACGGTGTAGCACCGTCCAGTGACCTTGGGAGGTCCTCGAATATTTACTCTATTGAACACAATGGCACGGCTAGATGGAGGGAGAGAAGGAGGGTATCTCAAGAAGGAAGGTTCCCAAACGCAATGGCTACTTAGTAATTACCTCGGATTTACAATATTCAAAGGCTCACGATATCCAGAAGGAAATTACTAAATTAAAAGGGCGTAAAGAGGGAAGGGTATTGAGAAATAGCAAAGAATCTCACTCATAATACAAACGTACTCCAAAAGATAACCCTCACCACTTACACCAATCTCGTACTTCAAAATCACTCAAAATCGCACTTGCTCGCTCAAAACCATGGCTCAAAGTGGTATCTTCATCGTTTCCGGTTCTCGTTGTTTTCCTTGGTGGGCCTCCAAAGGCTCGGGGATTGGCTGGATCGCTCGGCTCGGATGTCTTCATTCGGCACGGTCTTAGCGAGCCTCCCAGGGCCTCGCTATAGGGCGTTACGGGGTTGAACATGGCAGCCTCGATAGCCTGTCAAAATCTTCCCGGGCACGTCCGCGAAATTGGAGGGAGGGGGCTCCACCGCTGTCACACGGGCCTCTTTACTACCCGTGTGATGTAACTGTACCGGGGCCAGATTTGGGCAAATTATAAACCAATAATTATTTGGTGTGTTGATACTTTTTTATCCAGTAGCAAAAATAAAAAATTAGTGTTGGTGGCTAGATACCAAGTAACAAACCGGTGAATTTGGTGTTGGTAGCTAAATACCAAGTAACAATAACGTGAATTTAATATTGGTAGCTAATCACGAGGTAACAAAAACATGAATTTGATATTGCTAGCAAAATATAAAAATATTTAAATTCAAATTATTGGCGTCGGTATCGCTTTAATCGGTTCGTGAAAAAAATTATTCCCGTGCTTTGCGATTTCAAAATAAAAACGTATAATCGCTTTGAATATTCGAAGTCTTCAAAAGCCTTCTGCCTCGAATATTATAAGTCTCGAAAGTTTTATATGCCGCCATTCATAAGAATCGAAATCCTCGCCGCCCAACACTGTTCAAGGTGACTTGGAATATTATCGGTTATCAGCGAATTATGAACGGGAAAATACGTATTTAGACATTTCTATCTGTCTGTCTGTATCTGGAGTTGTTGTCCGGAAACACAATAACTCTTCGACATCTTTACGGATCGCAGGCAAATCTGGTGTATATTTTCATTGTATAAAATGTAGTTTTCGTATAAAAACTCAAATTGATTCATCAACAGCTTCTAGATTTTTAAAAATTTTTATACCAAAAATCTTAAAAATCACTCAATCCGCTGTCCGAAAACACAATAACGTTTCGAAATCTCTAAAGATCGCAGCCAAATTTGGTGTGTATTTTCAATGTTTGAAATGTAGTATAACGGGGTACCTGGCTCGCTTCAGCTATAATTAATTTATCCACAGAGCCGCCCGGGAGTGCTAGAGAGCTACGAATTTCTGAGAAATTAGGAGTTTTTATCAGGAATCGAACCCGATACCTTCGGACTGCCAAGTCGGGCACTTACCACTGTGCCACCGAACGAACCCCCTGTCCGACCTGATAAGTTCTATTTGTTTATTTTTCGGTCCTTCCTAGGTGGTATCCCCTTCAGCTCTGTAACGCCACGTTACAGTAGTTGTGGTATTTAAATTCGAACTGATTCATTCACTTCTAAATTTAAAAAATATTTGTTAACATTTTTATTCCAAGAATTTTGAAAATCACTTAATTGGTTGTAAGGAAACACAAAAAAGTCTGAAAATTCCACGGATTGCCGCAAAATTTGGTACACTAGTTACCAATACCAAATATGAGTTCTAGTTGTTTGGTAATTAGCTACCAACATCAAATATCAGTTTTGGTTGTTTGGTGACAAGCTACCAATACCAAATATCAGTTTTGGTTATTTGTTAACAAGCTACCAACACCAAATGTCCGATTTGGTTATTTGGTGACAAGCTACCAACACCAAATATCAGGTTTGGATATTTGGTATCTGACTATCAACTATAATTTTTTTTGTTAGTTGATACTGAAACACCAAGTAACTAAATGTCCAACTTAAGTGAAAATATCAAAGAGTTGCCCAACTCTGACTGGGGCTGCATATATGTAGAAAGGGTAGCTGGCTGGTCTTCAGTACCCACGTGGTAGTCTGGGTCAGCTGTTTCTCCTGCCCATGCCTTCCCCGCATCCCGCTGCCTAGGCAATGTAGCCACTCTCTCGATCCTTCCTCACTGATGGCTGTTAGTCCTCGGTAATGGTCCTCGATGGCTCTGAGCCAGTGCCCTAAGGGAATGGGAACGGGAAGGGAAGGGTGGCGGGAAGGGGTCTTACGCTATTAACAATGATCATAAAACACTAAATGTACGTAATGAACAGTAATATACGCAAGAAATAACCGACCGCGTGCTCAGGGTAGTTGATTGGCGGGCAGCAATTCCCACGTGGTCTCGATCAACTATTGGTCCTCCAGCCCATGCCTTCCCTGCATTACGCTGCCTAGGCAATGTAGCCACTCTCTCGATCTGCCTTCCCCGGTGATGACTATTGGTCCTCTATGATGCTCCTCCATGACTTCAAGGCAGTGCCCTATGAGATAAGCAATGAGGAGGGACGGGTGGAGGGGAGGGATCTTGTTCTAAATACAATGGTCCTGAAATGCTAGAGTTATGCAATAAGCAACACAATACGCAATAAGTAACGCTCGAGGCGAGTGGTACCCTCGAGTCAGGAGACGGGGAGCACTCTGTAGTAACATTTTTTGTTATGTAATGTAATTTATATGTAAGCTTATATACCAGACCTGTTGATAGCGTTGGTCCATATGAACTATACAAATAACAATTACTCGTGATATATTAATACCTAAGTTAAAGAAAATCAATCATATGTCGCATCCTGTCTATTGGAATATTTTCCAGAATTATATGGTTGAATTAAAAAAAGAAGTCTCTTAAATATGTTTGAGTATTCATAAACAATCTGAAACTCCTCGAAATTTTTTTTATTTGTGATATTGATACAGCGCTATGGACGAACATCGTTTCATTGTTTCAAAAGAACTATATGCAACTTAATTGATTCTTCTTTACATTAGGGGTCTATTTTACTTTTTCAAATTTATCTAAATTTTTATCAGTTCCATTTTTTAAGTTTAAAATAATGTTATCTAAATTTTTACTCTTATGTGACGAAATTGTACTGTTCAAACGTTCTTTAACGAAAGTGGACGCCAGTCATATAGAAACCTAATAAGAGAGCATTACAAAAAGATGAAAGATAAGATGCATTATTTTCTGCAGAATTAGAAGTATCCTTGATTAGCGATCAAATGAATTAATGCCAATCAGTATGGCATTGATGCAACTCGATCGGGATGCCTCTCTCAGAAATTTATTTTTTTTAATTATGCGTCTCTAAAAGGTAACTTATTACAACTATCCGTACAAAATGTATCAACTGTACCCATACGGAAGGTACAAAACAGATGCAAAGATACAAATTTTAATATTTTTAAGATGGGTTTCAACAAATAATTAAAAAGTTGACATGCATATAGTGCATTGCATGATCATCAATTGGAAAAAAATATGTAGATTGTCGTAACTAAAATAATGACACTCCATTCACAATGAATACGTAAACACAACCGTATTCAAAAATTATTAATTACTGTAATTTAGACAATATTGCATACTTTTACGCATCAGATACACTCAGACCCATTTCTAACAATTATATCCGTGTTGCTCTCATAAATATTATTATGAATCATCGGAAGGAAACGTACCGTAAATTTTCATATACGTAAATAGCGCGCAAATACACATTTGCCCTATGAATGGGGAATGGGTATAAAAGTTGTTGTTCTAACCAGTTATAATATCTTTTATAAGTTATTATTTTATTTACTTTTGCAACAAGCACCTCACTTGTACCGGAGTTAATATGTTGATTCCTAGACTTCTCAACAAACAAATCTGATTATTTCTATGAAATTAATAAAATCGAATATCATAACAAAAACAGAAAATTGATAATCAAAAATTAACAACATAGACAAAGGTGAGAGATTGCGTTTGGGAATGTAATACTCAGTTTTTTCTTTGAAATACAGAGACTTTATTCGTGCACATTTTCTTCACCGGCATATTGTCTTCTGCCTTCTTTCTCCCACAGAGGCGCTCTAGTAGGGAACATTCCGTCCCCTTCAAATGCTCTCTTTCAATGACCTTAATATTAGTGAAGCTTTATTATTTTTAACAATTGAAACGATAGAGCACTTCTAAATGGTTCAATGACTAGTCTGTTAAATGTGCCGATATTCAAATTTCCATATCCAGTGTACCTTTTCTGATATTTCTGTAATTCTGGCAGATATTTATTATACTATCGCTTCCAGAAGTGCTCCCACACGTTTTGAATGTGTTGCCACTGAGAAAGTCGATTATCCGAAACTTCCAGATAATTGTGTTCGGCAGGCAATAATAGTGAGTCCGCTACCAGGAAACGTGCCGAGGTCAAGGCTACTCTATCGTTAGGCTTGCTCAATAATGGGATGAGAGGCCGGGAATTAGAATTGATTCGATTTCAGTAAGGAGAGTATACTACTTCTCGAACGTCAAGACGAGACACTTGGTGACTATGTTCAAGCGATGTTTAGTAACTTCCACAACTGATTCCCAAAATCCAATAAAATGCTGTGCTTTGGGTGAAATGAACATCCACTTGACTCTTTGCCTAGCCAAGTGATTAGATGTCATCCTCTGCTCCTTTTCGAGAACCTCATAAATCTACTTTAACACATTTAACACGCCGGCGCTGCAATTCGGATTTTTCTCCATCGAGCGGCTCCATTAATTGCGTTTGGTGGTACACACTACCCGATGTGACATCAGATTGTACGTGGACACCACGCACCTTCCGATGGAACTTTCAAGTGTGAGCCACGCGTGGTGACCAATGCATTTGCGTCGGAGTGTTAATTACCGCGTTGCGCCAACAAAATTAGTTTCATTGTCGAAAACATTCTGTGAGCAGGCTCCTCTCCTCGCTACAAATCTTCTTACAGCTGCTTGCAGAGCTTGCGTTGGCAGTTCTCTAAGAAGCTATAAATGTCAGGCTTTGGTCACAAACCACGTCAAAACTGCGACCTAAACCTTCGAATTGTGCACCCTTCCGCGAGTTTGGCTCTCCCGAATCTGCAGTGGCCCAGCGTAATCGATTCCTGTATTGGCAAAGGATTTCAATAATCTGTGTACTCGTTCCTGTGGTACCTCGCCCATTGGTACCTCAGGAAGTTTTGGGTTATAGCGGTAACACTACAAACAAGCTCTAGTTACCTTCAGTGCTTCTCGACGACCTCTCATAATCCAATATTTCTGTCTGATAAAGTGCAATAATTGCTCTGGTTCCCAATGGTGCAAACGATGATTCTCGTCTTTCATTATAATTGTTGTCACGTGATGCCTAAAAACTTAGGTTAGTTTATTCCTAGGCTGCTGAGAGGCTCGTGAGAGTCCTAGCCTAAGTAATCTCCAAAAAGATTACAATTTAATGGGTGGCTGAGAGGCTCGTGAGAGTCCTAGCCTAAGTAATCTCCAAAAGAGATTACAATTTAATTGGGTCGCATAGGCGACATTTTTCATCAAACTACGTGATGCCTATCCTGTAGAGCCATTTGATGTGTCTATGTTTCCGAAGTACCTGCTCTCAACGGTCTTCCTCCCACTTTTATAAGTCACTTCGGCATTTTGTGCTTCTACTCCAAAGTAACACGCTCCTTCTGAAACGACTCTCTTTACATCATTTTCACGATTGCTATTTTTGTATGTATGAGTTCATACACCGATAGTGCCTCATTTCTCCCCCCCCCCCCCCAATATATTCGCTTTCAATCTCAGGCAATAAGCAATTACATGTTGCATTCTATTGAACAAAGAAAAAGCGTGGCCCGATGATATTTTACTGTGAATACTGCCGATTCCATCATTTCGGATGTATCAATATCAATCGTTTTGCACTCAGACTATTCTCCTGTGGTAAGCCACGTAGATCCGCATCACTATAGGTCGCTATTCATCCAGTCCAGTGGACGGGATTGTCCCATGACGGTACATGCAGTTTGTAGATAGCGGTTTTCCTTTTGTACCGAGATTTGGCGAAACATGGTCGCTATGTCAGCAGTTACGACGACCTCATGCGCTCTGAATCACAGAAAGATACCGTAAAAATCTTTCTTTTGGTTCAATTATTAATCGGTCGTTCAGCACTGTGCCGAGTCAGGTCTTTACAGATGCGGCAACACATACATTTCTTATGGCCGCAATGAAACGCCATCTGGCACGGGTGACATGTCCTTGCTATTCGCAATCCTTCATGATTTCAACATACTGGGATTTGATCCCCGCATTTGTCTTGAAACGTTTTTCGAATGCAAAGAGCCCTTTTCTCGCGCGAGTTTCCGATTCTCCTAGTATCAATTCCAATCTCTGTGGTAAGGCCACGATAAACCTTGTGACGTGATTTTTCGATTCACGGTCACAAGGCGACTCCGGTTATCGATACAAACAACGTTCTCGCTCCCGGCCCCCTTTGGGTCGCCACCCTGTTCAGAAGCTACGCGCTCGGGTTGGTTAGTACAGATATGCCAATGCTCTCGGACGATTTCGTTATAGTTTAGTTGAGGTCGAGGTGCTCGAATATGTCGTGGGGAGATAATTTCAACGTGCCGACTTGCCCGGCAGAGGAAAGTACCCGACGGAGACGTCTCCACGGACCGGCAGAAGCCCCGCTGGAGAAGGGCAAAGAGCGGGCGGAGGTTAAGGTTTTGATAAAGTTAAGGACAGGGGAGGAACCTCCTGCCAGAGTTAAGGATGTGGTGCCCAGCTGTCGCCCGATGCCCTGGGGAAGCGGCCGTGGAGGACCTCCAAGATTACGTACCGATTCGCTAAGGAACGCTCTCGATTTGGTTTAAAGGGACGACTCGAAGTAAAGGAACAGTTATCGGCTATAAGGATCTCGACCAATCAGAATGATTAGTTCTCGAATTTGGCTGGTCAAATCAGTCTGTCTCGGGGCACCGACCGAGGTTTCACGAACTGGCTCGCGCTCCCGTGCTATCTGTTGATAGTTTTTCTAGCCGTATTTGGATACGGTATAGAAAGTTCTCGTGTGTACAGTTCTCGTATTGTTCTGTTGGGCCTGCTCCACCCCAACTCCCAGTTCATACCGGCTCGTCGATTCCCGGTGAAACAAGAATTGGCTGGCGCCCGCCTGGCTTGCGGATGCATAAACGAAGGGTGGGCGGCTGAAGCTAACGTTGTTAGTTCCCGCAGATCGTTCGTCCTCGGACTTTACTATCAGTGTTGAGTTAAAAGAAAAAAAATACGTTACAACCTTCTGTCATTGTCTTATTAAATTGATTCACAGAATTGATACTCATATTCTGCTTCTTCTTTGGTTCAACCTCGCATCCTACGAGTTTCCTCCTGATTACAAAAACGCTCAAGCTGCATCTGCAATGTCGTGCTCGTTAATAATCCGCAAAATTGCGGATAGCTTTTCTTCATTGCATCGATCAGCTCTCCTCCCACGATCCGACCCAGAAGAGTATTTTGAGTTCTTGGCAATCCCTTCTCTGGTCTAACAGATTCCGCGCACAGCAGTTTCAGAAGAGTCCAGCTCCGAGAGAACATATATCGTTCTTGGCTTGTGAAACTCAGATCTGCCAAAAAAACACTTACGTGTAAAAAACTACGCCAAGAGACTTAGTACAGGAGTGCTGTGAATTCCTCTAACAAAAAGTATGGAAATCATGTTATTGAGGCCAAGTACATAAGTCACTGTATGTTTTCCTATTATATGATCTAGCACTGGCCCATCATTTTAATTGTATTTTCAAAATTTCCTTTAACGTTTTCGCTACTCTTTTACATTACTACTGCTTCCCGTATTTAATTATGATTTAATGGTGATTTAATAATTGATAAAATTTTAGGTGATTCCTTATCAAGTACTACTTGGCGGGTCCGTGCATTTCTTGATATAAATTTGATACAAAATCAGTGTCAATTTTCTATGTAGAACATATTAACAATAACTCGTCAAAAATAATCACGGTAAAAGCTTAATAATGAAAATATAGTATTAGAATACTATTAGCAGGTGCAAACTAAGTACTTTGGAATTCCTGGCGCGGACCGGCCAAGTAGTACTCGATAAGGAATCACCTAAAGTTTTATCAATTATTAAATCACCATTAAATACGAGAAGCAGTAGTAATGTGAAAGAGTAGAAACGTTATAGGAAATTTTGAAAATATAATTAAAATGATGGGCCGGTGCTAAATCATATAACAGGAAAACGTGTGGTGACTTATGTACTTGGCCTCAATAACATGATTTCCATACTTTTTGTTAGAAGAATTCACAGCACTCCTGTACTTGGCATAGTTTTTACACGTAAGTGTTTTTTGGGAGATATCACAAGTTTTTGTTGCTCAACGGTATATGTATACAAGCTCTAAGCACCGAAATCTATATTTTTACAGATGTAAAATGTAAATACATTGTGATGCCGCTAATCAGAAAAATATATTGCATTGTCGAAAATGTTCAATGGTATATAAATATAATTTATAAGTCCATTTCTCCAGAAATGCATAAATATATATACAAATTTAAAAAACCTGGACGCCCTGGACTTTTATGTCGGACACCTGGATATAGGAATCTACGGAGAGGAACACCTGGATACCCTGGACTTCCACATACAGGGTGTCCCGAAATTACCTGACCCGGAGGGTATGGCGGTGTTCGGGAGGCATCACTGATCACGAACATGACCTTCGTTTTATCCGGAAGGTCATAGTTTTTAAATGGGGGCAGGTCAAAGTTGATCAATCAGAGCGAGGAGTCAACTGAAATGTAGGCACCTACGAACTCTGAGTTTTCTTCCCTCGCTTTTGTTTCTCGGT
>JARQSW010005168.1:0-12388 GCA_030142375.1 Calameuta pallipes
GGGATAACAGCGTAATTTATTTGGAGAGATCATATTAATAAATAAGTTTGCGACCTCGATGTTGAATTAAGATAATATTTAGGTGTAGATGCTTAAATTCATAAGTCTGTTCGACTTTTAAATTCTTACATGATTTGAGTTCAGATCGGCGTGAGCCAGATCGGATTCTATCCTTAATAATTATAAAAATATTTTTGTACGAAAGGACTTTATATTTAAAATAATTTTATTTATTTATTGGTTAAAGTTAAATGCTTTATTAATAGCGCATATTTATTATTTTGGCAGATTAGTGCATTAAATTTAGAATTTAAAAAAGGAATTAAATTTTATATTTCAAATAATAATTTATTTAATAATAATAATTAAGTTGTGTGTATTTATATTATCTTATTTAGTTATGGTGGTTAATGTGTTAATTGGTGTGGCTTTTTTGACATTGTATGAACGAAAAATTTTAGGTTATGTTCAAATACGTAAAGGCCCTAATAAATTGGGAATTATTGGAATTTTACAGCCTTTTAGTGATGCAATTAAATTATTTACAAAAGAGTATTTAGTTGGTTATAGTTTTAATTATTTAATTTATTTGTTTTCTCCTTTAATAATATTATTATTGAGATTAGTGATTTGGTTATTAATTCCTTTTATTTTTAATTTATATCAAATAAATTTAGGAATTTTATTTATGTTAAGTTTATTAAGTATTAGTGTATATTTTACTATATATTCAGGTTGATCTTCAAATTCTCTTTATTCTTTATTGGGATCATTGCGGTCAATTGCTCAAACTATTTCGTATGAGGTAAGGTTAGCCTTAATTATAATTGTATTTATTATTTTAGTAGATAGATTTAATTTTGTAGAAATTGTAAATTTTCAGGAAAATTTACATATGTATTTATATTTAACTCCTTTATTTTTTATATTTTTGATTAGTTCAGTAGCTGAATTAAATCGATCTCCTTTTGATTTTGCTGAGGGAGAGTCAGAGTTAGTTTCTGGTTTTAATGTTGAATATTCAAGAGGTATATTTGCTTTTTTATTTTTGGCTGAATACTCTATAATTTTATTTTTTAGAATAATTTGAGTTGTATTATTTTTTGGTTTTATATGATTTAATATTTATATGTATATATTATTATTATTATTTTTTAGTTTAATTATTTTAATTCGTGGAACTTATCCTCGATTTCGGTATGATAAGTTAATGGGTTTGGCGTGGAAAATATTTTTACCTTTTTCATTAAGATATATAGTTTTTATTTTAAGGTTAAAGTTTTTATTTATTATATTAATAGTTTAAATAAAAAAAAATTAAATGTTAATAAATTTATCTAATTTAAAGAATTATTTTTAATTAATTATTTTTAATTAAATTATTTTTAATTAATTATTTTTTTTTTAAGTTAATAGTATAATTTAAATACTATGATATGTTTTCAAAACATATACTTATTCAAGTTCATTAACTATAAATTATATATATATATATATATATATATATATTGATATTTTTTTTTATTTTTAATAATTAAAAATTAATTTATCTCATAAATTAGTAATTAAAGGAAGTAAAATAAAATATGAAAAGTAATTAATTGTTATTAATTGGGATATAATAATAAATGGAGATTCTACTGGTTGGGCTCCTAGTCATGTTAATAAAATAAAGATATTAATTATTGATCAATAAAGAATTTGATTTATTGGGTAAAATTTAAAGGAAGATATTAAATTTTTATTAATAAGAGGTATTAATAGTAAAATAGCGATTGATAGGAATAGGGCTAATACTCCTCCTAATTTATTTGGAATAGATCGTAGAATAGCATAAGCAAATAGGAAATATCATTCAGGTTGAATATGAATAGGTGTAACAAGAGGATTGGCAGGAGTGAAATTTTCTGGGTCTCCTATTATATAAGGATTAATTATAATTAATATTAGTATTAAAAATAATAGTAATATGAATCCTAATCTATCTTTAATAGTAAAATATGGGTGGAAAGGAATTTTATATAAATTACTATTAGTTCCAAGAGGATTGTTAGATCCTGTAAGATGGAGAAAAGTTAAGTGAATAATAACTAATATTAAAATAATAAAAGGTATAATAAAGTGAAGAGAGTAGAAGCGATTTAATGTTGCATTGTCTACAGAGAATCCTCCTCAAATTCAAATTACAATTGATTCTCCTAAGTAAGGAATAGCAGAAATTAAGTTTGTGATTACAGTAGCTCCTCAAAAAGATATTTGTCCTCAAGGAAGGACATATCCTAGAAAGGCTGTTGCTATTGTTGAAAATAAAATAATAATACCAATAGTTCATACTTTTTTGAATTTGTATGATATATAATATAATCCTCGACCAATATGAATATATAAACAAATAAAGAAAAATGAAGCTCCGTTCATATGAATAAGACGTGCTAATCACCCATAATTTACATCTCGACAAATATGAATTACTCTTGAAAAAGCTAAATTTGTATTAGGACAATAATGTATAGATAGAAATAAACCTGATATAATTTGAATTAATAAACAAAGTCCTAATAGAGATCCAAAATTTCATCAAATAGAAATATTTAAAGGGGTTGGGAGTTTAATAAGTCTGTTATAAATAATTTTAATGATAGGATTGTTTTTTATGATTTTTATTAACATTAAATGTTAAAATTGGTTTATTAAAAAGATATAATTTATTTTGTATAAAAAAGTTAAGAATGTTGTCGTAATGGGCCATATATTTTTATACATATTTTTATTAAAGTAAATATTGTGAACAATAGATAAATTATAATAATTAAGGTGATTTTGTAGGTTAAGTTAAATATTTGAAATGAATTAAAGTGGTTAATATTACTTCAATTATTTTTTATAAATATTGATTGATTAGTAATATTTTCAATTGATATAATTGAGAATGTGTCAAAGTAAAATATAATTCTTATAATTACTATTATAATTGATATTCTAATAATTTTAATTAAAAAATAATTTAATTTAAATGATTTAATTTTTTCATTAGATGAGGTAGCTACAAAGTATAAAAATAAAATTAATAATCCTCCAATTATTGTTAAAAATAATATATATGAAAATCAAGAATTTAAAAATAGAATGCTTATTTTTAAGCAATTAAAAATAGTAAATAAAATTAGGTAAATTATTATTGAAATAGGGTGTATTGATTTATGGAATAAGGGAATAATAATTAAGATGATAGGTAAGTAAATAATTAAAATTTTAATAATTAAATGATTTAATATATAAAATTTATTAATTAATAAGAATATATTTATTAACATTATTTTTGATTAATTTTTAAAAAAAAATATTTGTGTTTGTATTAATTAATGTAAAGTCAAAATATAGTTTATAAAAAAAAATATTAATTTTGGAGATTAAAGAAATGAGTTATTATTATTATTTTGATTAAAAATATTAATTTATTTAGTAAATTTATTACTTTATAATAATAAAATATACTATAAAATGATATTATAATTTATTTTTAATTTACAAGATTAATGTTTTATTAATTAAACTATATAGTAAAGTAAGGTATTTGTAATTTTAATTTTTAAAATAAAATAATTTAAAAATGTTAATATTTATTTATTTATATATATTAATTTTATTGATTATTACATTAATAATTTTTATAAAATTTAATAAACATATATTGTTAGTTTTAATGAGGTTAGAGTTTTTTGTTGTTAGAATATTTTTTATTTGATTTTTTTATTTTAATTTAATAGGTTTAAATCAATTTATTAGTTTATATTATTTAATTTTTTCAGTATGTGAAAGTGTATTAGGTTTAACAGTTATAGTATTAATTATACGAGGAGAGGGGAATGATTATTTTAATTCTTTAAGTTTATTGAAATGATAAAATATTTTATTATTATTATATTGATTATAAGAGTTTTTATATTGTCTAGTAAACTAAATATAATAAATGTAATCTTTCAAAATTTATTGATTTTGGTGTTGATTATATTTTTAGTTGAATATAGTTTTATTAGATTAAATTTAATAGATTATTTTGGAATATTAATTTTTTATGGATTAGATTTTTTTTCTTATTGAATGATTGTTTTAAGATTTTGAATTATTATTTTAATAATAATTTCTAGAATTAAAGTTGTTAAAATAAAAAAATTTTTATTAATATTTATTTTAAATTTATTAGTTATATTATTAATATTAATAATAACTTTTAGTTCATTGAATTTATTAACTTTTTATTTGTTATTTGAGGCAAGACTTATTCCTACATTATTTTTAATTTTAGGGTGGGGATATCAAGTAGAACGAATTCAAGCAGGGATATATATAATATTATATACTTTATTTTCTTCTTTACCTTTATTATTTATATTGATTTATTTGTATAAGAATTTATATTCTATTGATATAATTTTTATAAATTATAAAAAAATTAATTTAGACAGTTGGGTATGTTATTTTATTTTATTAATAGCTTTTTTAGTAAAAATACCTATATTTATGGTTCATATATGGTTACCTAAAGCTCATGTTGAAGCACCTGTTGCGGGTTCAATAATTTTAGCTGGTGTAATATTAAAAATAGGGGGGTATGGGATTTATCGATTAATATTTGTGATGGAAAATTGTTTGAAATATAATATTTACGTTATGATTTTTAGATTAGTTGGAGGTATTTATTTAAGGTTAGTTTGTTTACGACAAGTAGATATAAAATCTATAGTTGCCTATTCTTCAGTGGTTCATATAAGAATAGTAATTAGAAGAATTATAACAACTGAATATATTGGGGTTCAAGGGGCTTTTTTAATAATAATTGCTCATGGGATTTGTTCTTCGGGTTTATTTTGTATTGTAAATATAATATATGAGCAGACTAATAGGCGGAGATTAATTTTTAATAAAGGAATGTTAATTTTTAATCCTTCAATAATAATAATATGATTTTTACTATGTATTGGAAATATATCAGCTCCTCCTTCGTTAAATTTATTTAGAGAAATTTATATATTAATTAGATTACTTAGGTGAGAAATTATATTATTATTTTTATTAATTTTATTAATATTTTTTAGTGGGTGTTACTCTTTATATTTATATTCTTATGTTTGTTATGGAAAGAGATTAGTTAAGTTTAGATTTGGGATTTTTTCTTCTCGAGAGTACATATTGATAATTTTACATTTAATTCCATTAAATATTTTAATTTTAAAAGTTGAAATTTTTATTTAATTTATAGAATTTTTATTTATTGGCTTAAATAGTTTATTTAAAAATATTGATTTGTGGGGTCAAAGATATAGTTATTATATTTTATTTTAAGTTATGATTAGGTTATTTTTAAGTATGATGTTTTTTATAGGAGGATTATTAATATTAAGATTAGGGCTTTATTTTTTAATAAATAAAATAGTATATTTATTAGAGTGGGGGATTATAAATATTAATTCTGTTGATTTATTTATATTATTTTTATTTGATTGAATATCTTTAATTTTTATAAGTTTTGTTTTTTTTATTTCTTCAATAGTTTTGATTTATAGATTTGATTATATAAAAGATGAAATTTATTTTAAACGTTTTATTTTATTAATTTTTTTGTTTGTTTTTTCAATAATATTGATGATTATAAGACCAAATTTATTGAGAATTTTATTAGGATGAGACGGGTTAGGATTGATTTCTTATTGTTTAGTGGCTTATTATCAGAATATTAAATCTTATAATGCTGCAATATTAACTGTTTTGATGAATCGTTTTGGGGATACTGGCTTAATAATATCTTTAGGTTTAAGATATTATTTAGGGAGATGAAATTTATTATTATTTAGAAAGATTGATTTTTTGATTATTTTATTTTTTTGTTTGGCTGCTTTAACTAAAAGAGCTCAGATTCCTTTTTCTTCTTGACTTCCTGCAGCAATGGCTGCTCCTACCCCAATTTCTTCTTTGGTTCATTCTTCTACTTTAGTTACTGCGGGGGTTTATTTATTGATTCGGTTTAATCATTTATTAATAGATTACAGGAATATTAGAGAGTTAATTTTAATTTTATCTGTTTTAACTATATTTATAGCAGGAATTAGTGCAAATTGGGAGTATGATTTGAAGAAGATTATTGCTCTATCTACTTTAAGTCAGTTAGGGTTGATGATGGGAATTTTATCTTTGGGAGGGTCTAATTTAGCTTTTTTTCATTTGTTAACTCATGCGATATTTAAAGCATTGTTATTTATATGTGCAGGAGTAATTATTCATTCAATAAAAAATTTTCAAGATATTCGTTATATAGGTGGTATAGTGAAATTAATACCCTATACATTAATATGTTTTAATACAGCAAATTTAGCTTTAATAGGATTTCCTTTTTTATCTGGATTTTATTCTAAAGATTTAATTTTAGAAGAATTAATATTTAAAGGTGAAAGTTTGTTAATTATTTTATTATTTTTAGTATCAATTGGGCTGACTGTTTCTTATAGAGTACGAATATTTATATATAGAATATTTGGGGAGATAAAGATAGTGAGATGTTTTAGTTTAAAGGATGAGAATTTATTTATAAATTTAAGGATAGTTCTTATAGTTTTTATATCGATTTTAAGAGGGAAATTATTAAGATTATATTTATTTATAGATTATGATTTATATATTTTACCAAAAATTTTAAAACTTATAGTTTTAATTTTTAGATTTATTGGGATTTGGTTGGGCTTATTAATTTTTAAAGTTAATAATATAGATAGATTATTTTTATTATTTTTAAAGAATTTTTTAAATAAAATGTGATTTTTATTTGAAATTTTTTATAATTTAGTGGGAATTTTTATAATTTTTTTTGGTAAGGTTTTTCTTCTTAATGAAAAGTTATGAAATGAGGAGATTTTATTTAAAAATTTTTTAAATAAAATGATTTATTTAGTAAAGAGTATAGATTATTTTTTTATTAGATCTTTTAAGATAATTATTTTTTTATATTTTTATAGTATTAGATTGTTTATGTTTATAAATTTTTAAATAATATTTAAATAGCTTAAGTTTAAGAGTTTGATATTGAAGATATTAAGGTGATTTTTTAATCTTTAAATAATTTGTATTAAAATAAATTTTATTTATAAATAAAATTTATTTTTTTTACATTGAAAATGTAATGTTTTTTATTAAACTACATAAATGAAATAAAAATGGATTTATCCATAAAAATTTTAAGTTAGAAGCTTAAATTTGAGTAAAAAGTCTTATTTCCTTAATTGGAATATAAATTTAATTCAATTAAATTATTAACAATAATTTACCTCTATTTTGGTTTCAATTAATATAAATAAGAATCTTATTATTTTTCAAGTCGAAATTGAGTGTAATAAAAATTTATACTATATAAAATTAATAAGATAAGTATAAAAAATTAATATTTATTTAAATAATAATTATTAAATATAAAATTTTATTATTTATTATTAATTAATAAGATTAACTTTTATAAAGTAAGGTTTGATTGCAATTCAAAAATTTTAATTAAATTATAATCCCTTAAAAGATTTGTATCTTTATTTTATGTTATTCAGAATAAGGACCCTTCATTTCACTCAATGTAAAGACCTCAAATTAAAATAATTCTAAAAAATATAAAGCTAAAAAGTCAAATTATTGGCCTTCTTCCCCATAATGAGGGTATTAAAGGAAATAAAATAATAATTTCGATATCAAAAATTAAGAAAATAATTCTAATAAGATAAAATCGCAATGAAAATGGGGTTCGAGTGGAAGATAATGGGTCAAACCCGCACTCAAAGGGAGAGGTTTTTTCTCGATCTAAAGTTTTTTTTTTTGAGATAATAATATTTATAATTATTATAATTGATGTGATCAAAATGATTAATATTATAATTCTAAAAGTTATTATAATTATTTATACTGAATTATTTTTCAGTCTTTTTAATTGGAAGTTAAATATACATTGTAATATATTATATAAATTAATATTATTATTAATAATATTTATTGATAGTTAATTAAATCTTCATCAATAAATTGAAATATATAAAAATAATCAAACAATATCGACAAAATGTCAATATCATGATGCTGCTTCAAATCCAAAATGGTGGGTTCTAGAGAAATGGTTATTTTTTAGTCGAATTAAACAAATAATTAAAAATATTGTGCCGATTAAAACATGTATTCCGTGAAATCCTGTGGCTATAAAAAATGTTGAACCATAGATTGAATCTGAGATTGTAAATCTTGCTTCATTATATTCAAATTTTTGTAAAATTCTAAAGTAAATACCTAAAATAATTGTGATAGATAGTCTAATTAAAGATTGTTTTATATTTTTATTAATTAATCTGTGATGAGATCAGGTAATTCTTGCTCCTGATGAAATTAGAATAATTGTATTTAAAAGGGGAATATGGTAAGGATTAAAAGGAGTAATTCCTATAGGAGGTCATATTCTTCCAATTTCAATGTTTGGGGATAGTGATGCGTGAAAATATGCTCAGAAAAAAGATAAGAAAAAAAATACCTCAGAAGTAATAAATAAAATTATTCCTCAATTTATATTTATATAAACTTCTTTTAAATGTAATCCTTGGAAAGTTGATTCTCGAATAATATCTCGTCATCATTGAAAGGATGAAATTAATATAATTATAATACCTAGTAAAAATAGGTTAAAATCTTTAAAGTGGAATCATTTTACAAATCCTGTAGTAAGGATAATTATACCTAAAGATCTAATAAGAGGTCAGGGTCTTTTTTCAACTATATGAAATGGGTGATTATTTATTGACATTTTTTTTTATTAAAATAATTATTTAAAATATTATATTAAATTATTTGATTTCATTAGAGTAAAGAGTTCTTAAAATTGAAAATACATAGGCTTGAATAATTGCTACAGCACTTTCTAATGTTATTAAAAGAATTTGAGATAAAATTATAATTCTTGTTAAAAATAAATTTAAATTAGGTCCTGTTGATCTAATTAATGTAATTAATAAATGTCCCGCAATTATGTTTGCAGCTAATCGGACTGCTAAAGTTCCGGGGCGAATAAAATTTCTAATTGATTCAATTATAACTATAAAGGGTATTAAAATTGAAGGGGTTCTTATAGGGACTAAATGAGCAAATATGTTATTATAAAAATTTATTCATCCAAAAATTATTAAACCTAATCAAAGAGGTAGTGATAATCTTAGGGTTATTATTAAATGTCTTGAACTTGTAAAAATATAGGGGAATAAACCTATAAAGTTATTAATTATAATAAAGATAAATATAGTAGTAAATAAAATATTTCTACCTCAGGCATTTTTATTAATTAAGACTTTAGTTTCTTTATTAATAAAATTTATTAATAAAATTCATATTATATTGTAGCGTGAGGGAACTAATCAGAATGTATAAGGTATAATAATTGTTCTAATAATTGATCTTAATCAATTTAAAGGAATTATTATTATTGATGATGAAGGGTCAAAAATTGAAAATAAATCAGTTATCATTTTCAGGAAAGAGAATTTAAGTTATTATTTTTTTTTATATTATTATTAGAATTATTATTGTTATTTTTTGTAAATTTAGGTAAATAAATAAAGTAAATTAGTGATATACATATAAAAAGAATTATAATAAAAAATATTATTATAATTATTCAATTTATTGGGGCTATTTGTGGCATTTAAGAATATTTAATTATAATTAAATTATTTTAAATTGACAATTTAATGTTATATATTTGTTTAACTAATTCTTAAAAAAAAAATTAATAGTAATTAATTTATTTATTATTATAATTGTTAGTAATTAGTAATATTTATATTTATCATTAGAAGTAATTGCTAAATTTACTATAAAATGGTTTAAGAGACCAGTACTTGCTTTTCAGTCATCTAATGAAATGATATAAAATTTAAAAATTATTTAAAAAGTTTGTACTCAATTAATAAAATAATTAATATTTGTGGTTTCAAGGACAATAGGTATAAAACTATGATTTGCTCCACAAATTTCTGAACATTGCCCAAAATATAATCCAGGGCGAATTGAATATGATGTAATTTGATTAATTCGTCCGGGTACTGCATCAATTTTAATTCCCAATGAGGGAATAGTTCATGAGTGAATAACATCTATTGATGTTACTAGGAATCGAATATGTGTGTTAAAAGGGATAATTGTTCGGTTATTAACTTCTAATAATCGAAATTCATTAATATTTAGTTCATTTGTTGGAATTACATATGATTCAAATTCTACATTATTGAAATCAGAATATTCGTATGATCAATATCATTGGTGACCAATGCATTTAATAGTTGTTGATGGGTATAAAGCTTCGTCTATTAAATATAAAAGTTTAATTGATGGGAATGCTATAAATAATAAAATAATTATAGGAATTAAAGTTCAAATTATTTCAATAATTTGATTTTGTATTAGTGTTCGGTTGTATAGGTCATTATTTAGACTAATAATAATTATATATATAACTAAAGTTGTAATTAAAATATTGATTGTTATAATGTGATCATGAAATATAGATAGGTGTTCTATATTTGGGGAGTTTGCATCTTGGATATTTATCATGAATCATATTGCCATTTCTAATAAAAATTTGTAAATTTTATATTTAGAGTTTAAATCTAAGGCACTAATCTGCCATATTAGAATGATTTAATTAGTGTTGGAAGTTCCATATATCTATGTTCTTTGGGGGGGAGTATTTGTAATCATTCAATTGATGATACTGTATTTTCATTAAAAAGTCTTTGTCGGCTAGATACTATTGATTCTCATATAATAAAAATAAATATAATAATTCTTGTTAGAGAAATTATTGATCCAATCGAAGAAGTGACATTTCAGGTTAAGAATGCATCTGGGTAATCAGAGTATCGACGAGGTATTCCTGAAAGTCCTAAAAAATGTTGGGGGAAAAATGTTGTATTGACTCCAATAAATATTAAATAAAATTGATTATTAAGTCATAGAGGATTTAATGAAAGTCCTGAAATTAAAGGGTATCAGTGAATAAATCCTCCTATAATAGCAAATACTGCCCCTATTGATAAGACGTAGTGGAAATGGGCTACAACAAAATAAGTGTCATGTAAGATAATATCAATTGATGAATTTGCTAAGGTCACTCCAGTTAATCCTCCTAAGGTGAATAAGAAAATAAATCCTAGTGATCAGTGTATTGTTGGTGAATTGTTAAATTTAAATCCATGAAGTGTAGCTAATCATCTAAATACTTTAATTCCTGTTGGAACAGCAATAATTAAAGTTGCAGAAGTAAAGTAAGCTCGCGTGTCTACATCTATTCCTACTGTAAATATGTGATGTGCTCATACAACAAATCCTAAAATACCAATTGCTGATATTGCGTAAATTATTCCTAATATTCCAAATGTTTCTTTTTTTCCTGTTTCTGAAAAAATTATATGAGAGATTATTCCAAATCCTGGGAGAATTAAAATATAAACTTCAGGGTGTCCAAAAAATCAAAATAAATGTTGAAATAAAATGGGATCCCCCCCTCCCTCCGGGTCAAAAAAGGATGTATTTAAATTTCGATCAGTTAGGAGTATGGTAATAGCTCCAGCTAAAACAGGTAATGATAGTAAAAGTAGGATAGCAGTAATACCTACTGCTCAAGTGAATAATGATATTTGATCTAAGGTTAATCCCTTGGGTCGTATATTAATAATAGTTGAAATAAAATTAATTGCTCCTAGGATAGAGGATATTCCAGCTAAATGTAAAGCAAAAATTGCTAGGTCAACTGATGGTCCTGAGTGGAATAAGTTTCTTGATAAAGGGGGGTAAATAGTTCATCCTGTACCAACTCCGTTATTAATAATGTTACTAGTAAGTAAAAGAGTTAGTGAAGGAGGTAATAATCAAAATCTTATGTTATTTAATCGGGGGAATGCTATATCAGGGGCTCCTAATATTAAGGGAATTAATCAATTTCCAAAACCTCCAATTATAACTGGCATAATTATAAAAAAAATTATAATAAAAGCATGAGCAGTAACAATGGAATTATAGATTTGATCATTGTTAATAAGAGGACCGGGGGTTCCTAATTCTGTGCGAATAATTATACTTAGGGAGGTACCTAATATTCCTGCTCAAATTCCAAAAATAAAATATAAAATACCAATATTTTTATGGTTTGTTGAAAATAGTCATTTTTGCAATATTTTAGTTTAATTAATTATAAGATAAAAAGATTTTTGTAGAATTAAAGTATATATATATATATATATATATATATATATATATATACAGTTAGTAGAAAAATTAAAGATAATGTGGCTGAAGTTTAGGCAATAAATTGTAAATTTATTAA
>JARQSW010005196.1:0-12322 GCA_030142375.1 Calameuta pallipes
TTGGTGATGATCTGATGATAATTGATTATATACTAAAAACTGTAACTTTATTATATTATTTCACATGTGCAGATTCAGTTTAAACGTATAACAGAATCAGTAAAATGTCGCATATAATTCTTCCAAATACGAAATCCGTAGACATCGAAGGGCTGAACTTCTCTGGTTGTGCCTTTTGGTATAATCATGGGCATAAAATTCTTTCCAGGTATTTTCCAGCATATTGTATGAAGTTGAAGGATGTGAAAATGTAGCCGTTATTAGATGTTCGTGGTGCAAAAAATTATTTTGTTTTTATGCATTTCTTCGAAGAGCATCATTACTACTGTACCATACACAATGAATAATAAAGTCTGATAATGCTTATTAGTCTTATAAATCTATTTGTTATAATAACTCCTTGGTAATTCGCATTTTCCTAATGTAACGCGTACTTCTGATAATGTAAATTTACGTAATATAAGTTCCTTTATTCTACGGAAACATAGCAACAGTAAACTGCACTTATGGCGGTTTTGTATAATGCAAAATAATTTTGGGGTAGTTCACCCCCAAAAAATTTTTTGATAAATTTGAGAAAAACACATTTTTGATCTCTCATTGTGAGGAAATTTTTCCGTTTGGTTTCGTTTGCAAAAACCATTTTATTTAAGAGATACATAATAAAATGTACTTAGGGGTGGTTATCCCCTAAAAAATAATTTTTCTCAAAAATGCAAAAACATGTAAACTTTATTTAATTATCGCGAGCAACATATATTTTTTCAAATTTTTTGGCTCAAATTTACTCCTGTTAGGCAATTTTTTATATAATGAAAAACAATCTTGGGGTAGTTCACACCCCTAAAAATAATTCGACAAATTTGATAAAATCACATTTTTGATCTCTCATTATGAGGTAATTTTTCCAATTGGTTTCATTGTGAAAGATACCGCTTTTATATGTGAAATAATTAAATGGGTGTTTAGTATCCCAATTTTCGGGGGCGGTTTTCACCCCCAAAAATTCAGTTTGGGCCGATAAGGAAAAACACGTGTCACTTAGTTTTTCGAGTACTACAACATATGTGAAAATGAAAAGAATCGGAGGCGGACACCTACCTAGGTTTCCTTGTCAGTGTTAGACCGATTGACCGACGCGGGGTGCTTAATTAAAATCACTAAATGTAAGTTCCTTAAACGCTCCATCGAACACTTAGGAAACGTGATTTCGGAAGGACAAGTAAAACCGAACCCGGGCAAAGTAGAAGCTTTAACAAAACTACCTCCACCCAAGACAGTGAAATAGGTCAGGCAATTTAATGGCCTTGCTAACTACTTTAGGAGGTTCATACCCCAATTTTCGCCCATCATGACTCCTTTATACGGCCTTACGAAACACGATGTCAAGTGGGAATGGACGGATAAGCATGAACTCACCCGACAGCGCATCATCAGATATCTAACTTTTGAGCCTTTACTCACAATTTTCAATCCCGAGTTGCCTATAGAATTGCATACAGATGCTAGTTCCCTTGGCTATTGAGCTATTCTTATCCAACCTGATAATGAGAGACGTAAAATCGTTGCATACTTCAGCGCAAGAACGTCAGCAGCTGAATTGAAGTATCACTCCTACGAACTTGAAACTTTAGCTGTTGTCAAAGGCATTAAGCACTTCAGACACTTCTTGTTCGGACGACGGTTCACCAGCGTCACTGATTGTAATACACTCAAGGCCTCGCGTAACAAGAAAGAATTAATACCGCGCGTCCATCGCTGGTGGGCGTTTCTCCAAAATTTTGAATTCGACATTTGTTATCGAAAAGGCGAATAGATGCCCCACGTTGATATTTTAAGTCGCAACCCTCAGATTTGTATTCTGACTAAAGATGCTTTATGGATAATCATTGAACAGAACAGGGACCCTGAGCTTAAACGCATTCGAGATGCTATCACAGATAGAAGGGGTAAAGACCCTAAGTATTTCCTAGAGAAGGATGTTCTTATGATAAAAATTCAAACAGATAGAGGAAAAACAATTACTCGCACTATCGTCCCTAACGGATTAAAATGGTCACTTATCAATCGATATCACGAGTCCCTCCTGCATGCAGAGTGGGAAAGAACCCTTGATAAAATCCGTGAACAATACTGGTTCCCTAAAATGAGCAAACTAATCCGACGATTTTGTGACAGTTGTATCGACTGCAAGGTCGGCAAGGGCCCCTCTGGCAAGAAACAATCGGAATTACATCCGATTGACAAAATTGCTGTCCCTTTCCACACCATCCATGTTAATCTAACGGGAAATCTGACTGGTAAAAGCTTAAATAAGGAATATGCTTTCGTTGCGATAGATGCATTCACAAAGTACGTCATAATTCAACGCCTAAAAGATCGTTCTGCAACTCAGATAACCGACTCGATTAAATTCATCATAAATCTGTTCGGCACACCCGATCGTATAATTTCGGACCAAGAGAGTTCCATTATGGGCCATGAGATACAGTCCTTGCTTAATACTTTGAATATTGAACACCATGCCATAGCCCGTGGTACCCCCAGAGCTGATGGTCAAGTCGAGAGGACGATGCGTACAATACGTGATCATCTTTCCACTGTAACATCAGAAAACCCCAACTCTTGGTAAAATAAACTCGGCCCACTACAACTTGCTATTAATTGCACAAAAGCAAAAGCAACTGGGAAATCACCATTAAAACTATTAATCGGAAGAGTCTGTGCGCCACCGGGAAATCACCATTAGAACTGTTAATCGGAAGAGTCTGTGCGCCACCGGAAATCAAACGCTCAAGGACGTTGTTCAGTAAAATGAAAGATTGGATTGAAACTTTCACCAAATTTCTTTGAATTATTAGAAAAATTTGTCTAGAAAAAAAATGTCATTTAAAATAATGATTTTAACACGCAAAGCATAGCCGCATGGCCTATTTTAATTTTTTGACATCGATGGAGGTCCAACACATGCATGAAACTTTGCTAACAGTTAAAAGACTATAAAAGGCATATTCACAAAAAAAATGAAATTTTTTGATCGTCTCGATTCATATTCATTTCGACGAAAACTGTAAAACTTTCGATAGTATGAGTTATGTGGTGGGGGGAATGCTCACGTCGTGGCATCACCGTAGCTGGGTCGGCGGAGTGGACAGCATGTAGCTTGTACATACACATACTGATATAAATATGCCTGTGTGTTTGGCCGCTGAACGTAATGGGGTAGTCCTGCGCTGCTAGCTTGTTTACCGTGTTGGTGTGCTTGTCGGTGCACACCATTTGTGCGTGTATGTAGACTAATCCGAAACAAAAGTTTGTACCGTTCGTCGCACTACGCATAATGGCATTCATGCTAGCGGCACGGTATAACTTTTTGGTGAGATTGTCACCGAACAACGTCCTTAAGCCTTATCAACAGTGACGAAATCGACCGAAATGAAGTGAGAGATATCGCGAAGGTCAGGATGATCGAGCAAGCAGCTACAAGCAAGAAACAGTTCAACCAAATGCACCCAAAGATTAAACCGTTTGTTAAAGTAGATCTTGTTTTGTGCGAAGACACACGGTGGTCAAAAAACAAGCTGGGTCCACAATTTATAGGACCTTTCAAAGTCATCAATATGCAAAAAAATAATCGGTACCAAATACAGCGAATGAAATCAGGGAGTAGGACACTAATCGCGACACATGAACCACAACCTAGTACACCCGAAAGTCTCGACAAGGATAAAGGACCTGAAATAGCCGGAAGTGCGAGCGACGATGACGCCATTAATTGTACTAATAATGAGTGTATTTAGGCCACAGTCATGCGACGAAGTAAAAGCCTCTGAACTTTGCGCGGTCTATACGAAGCGGATATAAAAGATCCCAAAATCCGATACAGAAAAAGGTCATCACTGGTGGAATATGTGTAAAAAGCACCTCTGAATCTACCAGGAGAGACCATTGAAATAGCAAGGATTGGTTTCATGGTATTAACATTAAATATTTGGAGGATCGTTAAAAAAACAACCTTAATTTATGTTTCGCTATAAAAAAAACCTTAATTTATGTTTTGCTATACATGATAATTTGTTACAGACTAAGAATTAATAATTCGCACATTGGCTCAGAGCACGAGCCGCTTTGCAGAATGGCCGTGTTCGATTCACCCTATAAACAATGTCCACCTCGAAATGAGGAACACTCTCTTCTGGAGTGGGGGACAAAAGGCCTAGCAGCAAAGATAGAACGCACCACAGTTTAGTTTAACCCCAAATATTGTACAATACACACGTGGCCTAATAAAAGAATCACATGTGCCAACAATGGATAGTAATTTCTCGGGAGATTCTTCGGTGATGGACCTGACGACCGGCAACGCTCCAACATATGTATATCAGATATAATCTTAATCGATTTTTACAAAAATCAAAAAGATTGGAGTACGAAATCAGGGCATATTGAGATTGCGAGCGAGATAATGTTACTTTGGTTTCATCGTCGCCGTCATCTTCGCACGTCCATCTGCTTTTTTACATAACAGATGGTGCTGATTAAGAAAAGCATTGAGTCTTGCGCCAATTACAGGCAAGGCAATGAAGCAAGTGATTTAACTTAATGGTGTTCTGCTTGCGAACGCTGTACGGTGAGGTAAGAGAAGAGAGTGAGCTGTGACTACTTACATATGTTGACGCGCGCGGGCAACGGAGAGCACACTACGGTGCGAGCGAGACGCCAAACTTTAAAGTAGCAACACTAAGGTCATATTGTCGACTGATTCGCACTATTCTTGTGCGAAAAGGACGTAGCAAGAGACGCTTTGGCATTTCGCTCATATTTTAGTATCCTCTCTGTTGCGTAAATATTCCTGCAAACTCTCCTCTCTTAACTTTATCGCTCGATGTTTCCAAGCTGGACACCATTAATGACGCTCAGTGTATGTACTTGCGTTTCGAATCAAACAATAGAAAATATATTTATAGTGTCTTTCAATAAAACAATGCAAATCAAACTCTTAAATATGTTTCATGGTTGTAGGTATTAGAAATAATGTTCAGCGCCTACACTGAACATTTCATTCGAAAAATTTGTCGGCTTAATCATGACAAATACGTAGGTATTTTTTATTTCGCGTTTAGATCATTTTTGTTTTTTACCATCAACTTCGTCGGATGGATAATAGTTTAACGGCATTTCGAGCACTTAGCATGTTATCATTTCCATCATCTGAATTTATATGTTCAGTTTTTGCAGCACGCGCATATGTATTGTGATGGTATTTTTACGTTACGAAAAGTCCAGCATTTGTAACTTTCATTTTTCTACTTCGGGACGCATTTACGTCCCTTTTCCAATAAACACTCGCGCAACCGGCCAGGAACTTCAGGTTCATAGGCTAATTAAGGGACATAGGCTAATACCAAGTTATACTGATATTTCATACGTCACGATTACACCACTGGTACCGAGCCATCCGAACAACTGGAAAGCACCGAAGGAGGATAAGCAGATCATACGCCGAGGAATATGGAGCTGCCGTGCCGATCTGAGGACTCCACCCTGCCCGAAAAAGAGTACGGAGGGTCACCCAAAAGGACAGCGCCATGGACTTCACCTCACCTTTCGTTTCGTATCGTCGATATCGACAGTCTAAAGTATTTGGACTGGTACCGAAGATGAGGAAGTCTCGAGTTCCCCGAGGCTCCTTGTGTTAGAGGATCAACCCCCGCAGAAGGCAAAATCGACCAGACCTATCGCAGACAACAGGATCCCAGCCAATATCGTCGACGACAGGGCCGGAATCTCACCGCCACCAGAGGCCACTGGACACCCCGAGTTACGGCAGCGAGACTGTGACGATGTTTGGCGTAGCTAGCGAGCTTAGGACCAGGATGTCAAAGTGCTGCGTTTAGTCAGCGATTGGAACTTTTATTTTACGACGTCCTTCCGGGTATAGTGTATCGTTGCTCAGTGGTAGGCTCCGGCACCTATCGAAAGTTATCGAAGTCCGTCTCGTAGGGGTAAGGAGATTGAGCCATAGATGTCACTCTAGTATTATTTCGTGTTTCTAAATAGAGGAATAGTTCCGACGGCATGACTTTTGTAGAGGCATATTAATACAAGTATTGTAAATTCTCCCAAGGATCTTATTAACTATTTGAAGGCACTACTTTAATTGATAGTGGGGACGTGAGTCCTAGCCCTACGATGAACTTTACGTGTAGATCATTATGTTCTGAGTTACCATCGTGATCGGGTGCGAATTTTGTATCTTTCGTAGTTTCGCTAATACCGGTAAAGGGCTATCTACAATGAGACGTAACCGTAAGACGGATGACGGAAGTCGTTGTCGGAAGACGGAACGTGCGTTCCACAATGAAGTCGTTTGACGGAAGCGTTTGACGAATGTCGTAGTCGGCTGTGGTAAGAGAGATGACCAACTCCCATCTCTTCCGTCTTCCGACAACGTTAACGTGCACGCCGGTGGCAATTTGTGTGAAATCATGGCCTGTTTCGACGAAAGTTTGATTGAAATGGTGAGGGAGAGGCCCTATATTTACGATAAAAGTAATAAAGACTACAAAAATGAGGAAATGAAGCGCCAGGCATGGACTGTAATTGCCAAAGCACTGTCTATCATGTGGGAGACCAATTCTATTTTATTGTTTTGAACATTGTTTTTCTGTTTGCTGAACATTGTTTGAGTCTGTTTAGAGTTGTTTTTTTGTCTGCTATAGTTGTTCATTCAACATGCAATATTTTGATCTGACGGGACTGCGAAATTATTACCACATAACCTCATTTTATAGCCCAGGATGTGCGGAAACGTTGGAGCACACTGCGAGATCTGTTCGGCAGGGAGAGGCGAAAGCTAGAACAGCGATCCGGTTCTAGGGCTATTGTATAAGCCCATGATGTTCTTGATGCCTCATGTTCAGCATCGCAGGTAGATCGAGAAAAGCCCAGTTTTGACAAACACAGTTTGATTTCACATCAGGTTAATTTTTTGATTAATTTATTAATTTATTGATTTTAATATTCATTTAACAATAGGACCACATCTTCGTTCAAACGAATTCCCTCGACCGTCCCTGCAAGCTGCATACTGTCTGCGAGCACCAGAGAAGATAAATCCAGAACCACTCTGACCTAATCTGCAGTGTGGTCCGGTGATGGTACGCTGCTGGTACCATTGGATGTGGGAGATATGCAAATTTATTGATATCCAGAAGTTTAACCTACTGCCACTGTGCTATGTATTATATATTTTAATTAAATATTGTTTTAGAGGATGAAGGCCATGATGTTGTGGAGTTTGAAGACAGCTTGAGCTCTCCAGGCTCCATGTGTATAATGTCTCCCCCTCCACCGGTAACCCCATCTACGTCTGCAAGGAAGCGACCTTTGTCTGCCCCACCTCCAAATGAGTTTGCGAGGAAAAAGAAGGCAAGTGGGGATGCTCTGGGAGAGAAATTTCAAGAAGCGAATGCTATGCTGGCCTCTGCAACTACATCTTTCCAGGCAACTATAGAGAATATGCCAAATTTACGGCCTGTTCCCCAAGAAAAGGATGAGCAAAGTATTTATGGAGAGATGATCAAGGAGAGGCTTAAGCGCATCCCAGACAGTGCAGTGACAACCTGCCTCGTAGAAGTGTTGGGTGTTATCAACAAATATGAGAAGGACTGAATGAGGCGTTCTTTGTTTGAACCATTCCTTTTGGAATAATGATTGTGTTCATTTTCTTTTGGCAATAACTAATAAACGAGATGACTGATAATTGTACATAAAGAATTTTATTTAGTGTACTCGTAAGTCTGTCCTTACATTTAAGGAATAAGTATACATACTCATTCCATCCACAACGCATCTATGTTCAGCTATCAATTTTATACAAAACCCCTGTAAAGTATATCCCATTGCCATGGAACTTGCCCATCATCTATAATGAAATATTCTGCCAATACATCTCTCACACTATTAGCTACAGCAGCACCAAAGTTTGCACCCATTCGACCAATCCCAACGCTTTGACCATGTCTCCATTCACCTTCAATAACATTGCCACTAGCATCTTCATGATCCACAAGGGTGGGGATCATGTATCTTCTTTCATTGGCATTCATTGCACTCTCTTCTGTCATAATAAAATTGTGGAGACAAGTGAGAGGCATTACAATCATTTCTGCTGTTCGAGGCTTACAACAAATGGTGCCCTTGAGAATATTCCAACGGGAAACAAGTATTCCAAAGGAATTTTCAACAACCCTTCGTGCACGAGACAGGCGGTAATTAAAAATTCTCTGAGTGTCACCGGTAAGATTCCTGCGTGAGTATGGTCTAAGTAAGTTAGGTTTCAGGGGGAAAGCTTCATCTTCCACAAAAAAGAATGGGCTGCAAATATCTGTTCCAGGGATATTACATGGAGGTGGGATATCCAGAGCGTTCCATTCCAAAGATTGGCCAAATTCACTGTTGGATTCCAGAGTCATTCTGTGATCCGTAGTCCCCAACATCAACCCAGATAAAGCGATACATTTCATCCACTGCAGCCATGAGGATTACACTAAAAAATCCTTTATAATTATGGAACATTGTTCCACTGTTTGCTGGGGCTTGAATTTTAATGTGTTTCCCATCTAGGGCACCCAAACAGTTTGGCATGTTCCACCGCAAGCGAAAAGCCTCGCTTATTTGTATCCAATCTTCCCTAGTTGGTAGTTTCATGTAGATAGGACTCAAAGCTTCCCAAATAGCTGCACATGTCTCAGGGACAATCTTGTACATTGTAGATTTCCCGATTCTCATCTGACTCGCTTTGGTCAGGATGCTGTCACCATGTGCAAGATAGCTGCAAAAGAAAATATACAGTTCATAAATGTGCAACATTGAACATGCAAAACAAAACAACAGGAGTACATGTATACGCTGTGGACATTTGTAGCCCACGGAATCTTCACCTGAGAGTTGCATACAAACGAAGCTCTGTAGGAAGCGGCCGGCGGATACTGCGCTTCTGCAATAAAGGTGACACGAGTGCGAGTATAGTCTCGAACATTGGAACAGTCATGCGAGTTTGGGCGAAAAACTCTTCATAATCTGTTGTTCTCAACCGCTGGGAAAGGTTATGATAGTCCCCATGGCGGTGTCTTTCATGTTCATGCAGGTAGGGACAAACCCACCATCTTCCGCAGTTAATGTGAAGGCTTGTCCCGCGAAGGGACTTTGCCTATGCTTCCTCGCCCGTTGGGCATACGCTACAGAACTTCCTTCTACCACCAGTTCAACACACCACCCCGAGCCGGGCGATGGAAAAACCCAGCAGCGCCTGCCGGCGTTGGCAGGATAAGCAGTTTAGCCGCGAGATGATCCCAAATATCCAGCTATCGTTAACCGGGATCCGGGGCCATCCCGCACCCACGGGGTACCACGGGGAGGCCTGCTCACTAAGTCCCGACCTGGACTACGCCCTGACCCAATTCATTTGGGAACTCCCCTATAACCCACCATCTTCGGCAGCCTCGGCGACGTTTATGAAGCTTGTAGCCCAAAAACAACACATTACTCCATGCACCCAGCAAAATCAAATAAGAGCCAATGATTGCCAAAGTGTCGGCGTCCATGTTTCACGTGCTTTCTGCTACTGTTTGTAAACACGCCGCCCTCTGTCACAAAATATTCTGTACTCTGATTGGCTACGGAATCGAAGTGTCACGCGTTACGGTAACGACATTGTGGATTCATGTCGGAACAAAGTCGGAACGCTGCCCCGTCTCCGACAGCACGACAACGACAACGACAACGACTAACGCTTCCGCCTAGTGCTTACGACAACGTCTCATTGTAGCTCAGCTAGCTTTCTTATCGTTGTTCGAGTTTCGCATTTTTGCCAAGGCCTCCGCCTATGCATGATTTCTGTATCGCTGACGTGGAAAAGTTTCGGTGTATCGCTTATATTTCTTTTGTGAATTATTATTTCTAGATTCTGTAATATTTTCTTAGCGCAAAAGTCTCGTGACCCTGGAGACCTAACAGAAGGAACCCGCGAGTTCCCGCTTCTCGAGGACGCATGGATTGTAACGTATTTGTCTCGCTTCCCGAGACCTCACGTATCGTTGCGTGTTGTCCTGCTTCACGGGAGCTCACGTACCGATAATTGTAATTTCCGAAAAGAAATTAATTTTGTATTTGATTGCGTTAGCCAAACTTGTTATCGATATTATTTCTTTGCTTGTTCTGAAATTTAGACTTTGTTAATTGTTGAGTTTCTAAATTGTCCTAAATAAAAGGACTCCTGTTATTGTTTTCTATTCCGAGATTCTCATCCCTGCCCCTCTACCATCTCGTACAGTCTGTGTTAGTCGGTAGCACACTCTCCGTCCCTTCTGGAATTATTTCGTAGATTTTGATTTCATGACACAACGGTGCGTCTGGCGCCCAATCTATCTTTTTCGATATCATATTCCGGTGGAACAGAGATTCATTATTTGTGGACGGAAACTCAGCTGTTGGCTACGAACAGCTCGGGTATTCTTTTGCGATAGTTCCGTTATATCCTGTCTCGTTTTCGGACAGTAATTTCGTATAGTTTATAGTTAAAATTTAATATAGTTAAAGTTAAAGTATAGTAAGTTTATAGTTAAAAGTATTCGGATCTGTATGTGCTTCAATGTACATCCCCGTAGTTTAGGTGAAGGACTTAAGATCCAGGGTGTATCACTATTCCTCTCCGTAGTTTCTTATATCTAGACTGTAGTTTCTTGTACCTTGTTTAGCGAGCTAGTGAAGCAACGGCATCCGAATCAAAAATTTTGTGATATTGTGACGTGAATAAATCTTTAAAAGATAAAATATAAAAATTCCGTGAAATGCTCTTGTTGCGAAAAAAGATTAGAAATGTACAATAATTTACGTTGACTATTAGGCTTAGCTTTAAAATCGGTACAGATAATTCGTTTGCTGTGTTTAATATGTTATGTTCCCGAGCGTTCGTTAGTAGTATAGCTGTGGACATTCTGGATATAGATTCATGCACCGATATTTACTGACACTCGAGAAGCTTCAGGTGGGTGTCCGCGCTAAGTTGGCAACGTGTGCGCCCACATTTTGCGGAAATGACGTTATCAAGATCCATCGATTCCAAGAATTTTCGCTGGATTCCGGGAATTTTGTGTCACGTTCTGAGAATTTTGCACTCGATTCTAGGAATTGCACACAATTGAGAACCTTCTAGCACATTCTAGAAGTTTCGACGGTTCGCATGCGTGCTAAGTCGCGAAGGATCGCTTCCAGAGCCAGTGATCCTCTCGCGCGACGTTTTGATGCAGCCCCTTGCCCCCCACCACGGAAAGGCTTCTAGAAGCTTCGGTGAAACCCCTTCCTCCCTCCCCGGGCCGTGTAGATTTCAGACGGCAGCCTTCAGCCGGTTTGACCTTGAACGTTATCTCGCAGAATTGCGCATCGAGGATGTAGCCTTCCAGAATGCAGCATCGATTCCAAGAAGCCTCCGTGTTTTCGAACGGCAGGCCCCGTCCCAAAGCTTTCGATAACTCCCCCGACCCCCATGCAGACTTCAGGCGGTAGGCGAACACTGTTTTGATCTTGTTATTCAGTGTATCGAATTACTCGCAGAAAATAAGCGACCCTTTGTGCATTTCCGAACGCACGTCGGAAACTTTAGAATTCGAGCACAAAGTGCGCAATTCGGGTAGGTGCCTTATTGCTGAAACCGATGCAAAACAATTCCAGGAAAACCTTGAAACGTTTGTATAAAAGGCCCTTCGATGATGCGCAGCGATCATTGTCCATCAAACCATAAACCATCAAATACATTATAATTGTCGGTGAAAAATAAGCAATTCTGCTTCATTTCGAGGAAGTGAAATGAAGAGAGACGTTAATAATCATGTGAAAAGTTCTAAGATCAACTAAGTAAAATGGATCTCAAAAATTAGCGAAGTGGGTCGTTTGGATGCATTTCTTTCAACGAAAAAGTTGGCAGATCTAGAGGTTCAAAAGAAGTACAAGATTAGTTGTATTCGAAAGATTCAAACAAAATACGGATTGAGAATAATCATTGACATCGAAGAAAACTTCTCGACATTTCTACCACCGAGGATGTCAAAAGTCTTAAAAGACGATAACAATTTATTCGAAAACATGGTGCGTGCTACTGACGAACATCGAATTCTCATGGGCTACCTCGGTGAACAGTATAATCAGATTGAGTTTCAATGTTTGTAAACGTGCTCTTAATACTAGTATACAGGGTGTCCCACGCAACTGGAACAGGCTGTACCTCCTAAACGGTTGGGAATAGAAGATGATGTTATGAGTG
>JARQSW010005261.1:0-12188 GCA_030142375.1 Calameuta pallipes
AGAGAGAGAGAGAGAGACAGAGAGAGAGAGAGAGAGAGAGAGAGAGAGAGAGAGAGAGAGAGAGAGAGAGAGAGAGATTGATTTGATTTGATTTGATTTGATTTGATTTGATTTAATAATGCCTTAGGAACCTATGAGGCAAAGTTTCACAAAGTAGCGAATAGTAATAACAAGAGGTATAAGGTAACGACAGCAGAAACAGAATACATTGTTAACAAGTAAAGCTTAAACTAGATTACGAACTAAGACTAAGAGCTAAACGAGTTAAAGCTAAAACTATAGAATAGACTAAAAACTAATTAAGAAAAACTAAGAACTAGAGACTAGTGAAAAGATCAAGACGAAGCATCAGTTTCCATCGCAAAAAGATATGAGTACAGCTGTTGCTTGAAAGAAGCGAGAGACGGAAGTGTTGTGATGGATGCAGGAAGAGAGTGCCAGAAGTGAATGGTGGATAGATGGAATGAGTTGCGATAGGCCTCGGTTCTAGAGAAGGGAGTGTGAAAGTATTCGGCGGTAGGTAATCGTGATGAGCGTCGTACTTCAGAGGCGATTGGGGTGAAAAGCTCACAAAGATAACCAACACCGTTGCCATGTCGTATTCGATACGCATAGGCTCCGAGGAAATATAACCACCGATTGGCGACCGATAACCAACCAAGACGATGTCTAAAAGGCGTAATATGTACGTCAAGACGCAGGTCAAAGATGAAGCGAATAGTACAGTTAATGAGGCGCTGGAGTTTCGTATCGAGCTCACCGGTTAGATCATTATATACTAGGCAGCAGTAATCAATATGCGGAAATATCAGAGTGGTCGTTAACTTGACTCTTAGCTGATGCGATAGAGAGCGCTTGTGGTATTTCAGCCTGTGAAGAGTAAGGTGTACTTTCTGGGAGATAGACAATATGTGACTGGTCCATGAGAGGTTGGCCGTTAAGATTACTCCCAGGTTACGCGCTTCGTTAGTGAACGGTAGAACCACTCCGTTAATGCTGATAGGTGGAGGAGGACTGGCGTAGAGGGGGCGAACACAGGCGGTGCTACCCAAAAACATTACTTTTGATTTCGAGAGATTCAGCCTGAGCCCATTAGAGCTGGCATAATCGAAGATGGCTGCAGTATCAGAGGCGATGCGATCGAGTCCTTGCTGTAATAATCTAGGTGGACAGTGGAGATAGATTTGAATGTCGTCAGCAAATGTCATGTGATTAGAAAATTTGAGGCATGCACTAATGTCATTGATGAACAGGGAGAAAAGCAAAGGACCCAATACAGAACCCTGAGGTACGCCAGAAGTTACTTTCTGCCACTGTGAGGTGACGTTGCGCTCATCAATAACAGCTTGGGTACGGTCGGTGAGGTATGAATAGAACCAGGTAAGCGTAGGTTTCGAAAAACCGAATGTTTTGAGCTTGGATAGCAGACGAACATGAGAGATTGTGTCGAACGCCTTACTGAAATCGAACAGAACGAGGATAGTGATCATTTTTTCGTCGATAGCCTTACGAATGTCGTCACCCACCCTTAGTAGAGCCGTCTGTGTGCTGAAGCCAGGCCTAAATCCAGACTGCCTCGGATCGAGGAGATCATTGTCGGCAACAAAGTGGCAGATCTGTTTGTGCACAATACGTTCAAGTATTTTGGACAACTCGGGAAGATTGGCGATCGGCCGCGTGTCCGAGGGCGAGAGGGGGGTTTTGATTTTAGAGAGCGGTCTGATAAGTGCACGCTTCCATTCTGATGGAAAATGAGAGTAGCGGAGAGAGCTATTGAAGAGATCCCGAAGAATCGACAAGATCAGAGGCAGACTATGGTTAATGCAGTAGAAAGGGATCATGTCTGAACCGCTAGAGTGCAAGTTGTTCGATGAGAGAGCAATGGCTTCCGTCAGGTCATTTTGGGTAATATCGCATAGAGAGAATGATGGAACTACAACCGGAACCGAGTCAATAGCGGTGATGAAGTCTTGAAACCGGCAAGCGGGAGCGGAGTTGACGATCGACACATAATAACGATTTAACTCCTCAGCGCCAAAGAGTCGCAACGGAGAAGATAGTTGAGGTTTGACAAGTCCGAGTCGAGCGAGCGCCTTCCACATTTTGTTGGGATCACTGATCGAGTTGAGAGTGTCGAACTGGTAATCGCTCTTAGCGTTCTTAATGTCAATGTTGAGCTCATTCCTAAGGTGTCTGTAGATCGCAAAGCCTAATAGAGAGTTAGTACGCTTGGCCTGCTTGTAAAGTGAATTACGATTACGAATGCGAGATTTGAGCTCGAGAGTGAGCCACGGTAGCGGTGGTTTTTTAGCAACGAAGGAGCGCATAGGAGCGTGGAGGTCAAAGATGCGAGAGAGAGATTCAGAGAGTGCGTGCGTCAAAGTGTTTACACCGTCAGGCCCAGTCACAGGCTCGAGCGACACATAGGCACGAATGTCTTCGCGAAGGGTACGCCGGAACTGCTCTGGTATGAAGTTCGCAAAAGCCCTTCTCGTGAGGAGGCGCTGTTCGATAGGAGATACGTTAAAGTTGTAGGTGATCTCGATTAAATCATGACCGGCGATAAACGGACAATCAGTCTTGCTGAACGCGAGCAGCTTCTCGTGACCATCGATGATAAAGACGTCGAGCCACGAATCAGTGTGAAAAGTCGCTTCCGAATCAACAAGCCATAGCGACAACGAATACGCCCAGTTTCGCAGATAATTCGCCTCGAAGTCATCACGCAAGAGGTTGCAGTTGAGGTCGCCAGATATAATGATGTTGTTAAAAGTATGAGAGAAGCGATTGAGGGACTCGGAGAAACAGTCAAGCATGAGACCTTTAGGGCGGCGATAAATGGACCCATACAAAAGTGGTGGTGAGATATCAGAACGTAAGTCGAGCAGCAGGAACTCAGGCGCATTTGAAAAAGAGCTAGGAGACGAAGCCAAAACGTTTGCTTTTAACGATTCGTGGATGTAGCATGCAACACCTCCTCCTTGTTTACCTTCGCGGTCATTTCGTATGATGGTATAGTTCGTAATGTTAACGAGATCATCAGAGATGCGCTCGTGTAACCACGTCTCAGAAATAGAAATGACATGATAAAAGTTAGATTGTAGATAGAGACGGACGAAATCGATGTGACCCAGGACAGAGTTTGCATTGAATTGAGCAATCCTGATTGAGGTGTGAGTGTTAGGTGTGCCACTGTTGGTTGTCGAGAGAGACGAGTGAGCCGGTGGCGTGGGTGCGAGTCAGACGAGTTGAGCCAGATCGGCGTCCGAACTGATAGAGATGATCTGGGTGCCATTATCCCGCCGTACAGAGATCGTTCCCGATCTAACCCAAACGAATTTATAACCCCTTGCCTTAGCCTTATCCTTTGTACGCAGCAGAAGGTTGTACGTGTCTGACGGCAGTAATTCGTTGACGTACACGCTACCGACTTGGTCGATTCCGAACACCTCGCTGATAGTAAGATTTCGCTTGGACCGTTTTTTATTGATAATGAAATCCCTAATATTCGATGACTTGAGCGAGACAACCATCGACATAGTAGAGGGTGCGGCGACAACCCGCTGGTTGCTGCTTGGTGACATCTTACGGTCCATAGGGCGGATGCCAAGAACATCGGAATATAAATTGCTAACTCCGAAAGCGGTGAAGACTTTGGATGTCGTAAGCTGGAGGTTTTCGTTGACGCTATTTGGAATGCCAGATATAATCAGCTCACATGAGCTGGCCGAACTTTGAGTTTGAGTTGGAGATGGAGGACGGATACCAGACGATTTAAGCAATTCAATTTCGCGCTTCATACTAGCGTTTTGCTCAGAGAGTTGGTGGAGTAACGCGTCGTGTTCATCTAATTTTTTAATGAGATTAGGGATTCCGCTGACCTTCTCAGCGATATCCTTATTAGTTGCGGCTTGCTCGGTGATAAATTTTGACATTTTGGCGTCGGATGCCTCAAGTTTCGCGAGAATTTGTTGAAGGATGTCATTGGAGTGAACAGACTGAGCACTGCTGACCGATTCTCGAGATGCGGAGGACATTGACGTGCGAGCTGGCGAGAGAGAACTCGCAAGTTGTTTAAAGCTAGAGACGCAACACTCGCTCGCTGACTTAGTTACTATATAGGCGGCGCAACAACCTGGATGGAAGCGCTTAAAACAAATCGGACACACTAGTTTTTTCCCCGCGACGTTCTTGTTACACTTAAAGCACTTAGAGTTCGGCATACGGAAAAACGAGCGCGCAGAGCTGGTGACAGATGCGAACCCACTTTCTTCGCTGATGGTAATGTAGATAGTGCGTGATAGTTGTGATAGCTGCGACGTACACACAGAGGCGCTGGCGTGAAGATAGGCAGCAGGAACGCCACTACAGGTGAGCACGGGAGATAACGTTCCGATAAGAGCCAATCCAACTGCTGGAAGTGCCGGCGCAAGCGCAGATTGGCGAAGGTCAAGCGACAGAAGGCGAGGTTGATGAAATAAGTGGTGACAGCCGGTTTTGAGGTTAGAGAAGTGAGTAACTTTTCACCCAGATTACACCATGGAAACGAAGAAACGAGTGAAGATTGATATCTCAGAGTAGAAAGCAATCATAGGGCATGCTCCGACCTGCGAAAAAATCGCCCGTGGGCAAGGAGCGGCAGACTACAACTCGAAGAATGATAGAGCAGGTAATGAGTCAGAGTTAGTACTCACAGAGAGAGAGAGATAGATAGATAGATAGATTTATTATGCCCTAGCTAAGCTATGGAGCAAATGGTGGTTACAAGTAGTGAGAACATGTTGTTGGAGAAATCATGATACTATGGAGATAGAGAAAACAGTTAAATCGAAAATAGTGACACAGTATAAGTAGAAGCAAAATAAACTATGGTACAGACTTACACTAATATGCTTAAAACTAACTACAACTAGTTACAGTAGATTACACTAGTATAATGAAGACCTTTTAACTAAGGATAAAGTCTTGGAGGTGTCTAGATTCGAAATTGTTAGTGAGAAGGTTGCAGTTCAAGTCTCCTGCAATTATGATGTTTTTGTACGCATGAGCATGATTTTGAAACGCAGCGTTAAAGTGGTTAAGAGAGAGTCATGAGGTCGCCTGTACATTGAAACAAAAAGGAGTGCGTCCGAGTTTTTGTGACGTACTTCAAAAACAATATACTCAGGAGAGTTTGAGAATGAGCAGGGGGAAGAAGCAAGGGTCTTGACCTTCAATGAGTTGTGGAAGTAACAGCTACGCCACCGCCCTCCTTACCCTCTCTATCCTTTCTAATGAGGAAGTAATTGTCTAAATTTACCAGCGAGTTATCTATATGAGAATGGAGCCATGTTTCTGAGATGGATATTGTGTGGTAAAATGTGGAATTTAGGAATACGTTGATTTGATTGAAATGAGCAGTTAAAGAGTGAGCATTGAATTGAGCGACCTTAATTACAGAGCTGGTAGATATTGGATCGACAGTGAGCTGAGTGGTGGAATGTATTCCCTGATCGGACATGACCTGGTCGAACTGTGGTTGTCATACTAATTTTGTGAGATCATCTGGTGAGTCAATTTTGAGAGGTAATTCACCGTCGCTTTTCCTTACGTAAATGACGCCTTGTTTATGCCAAACAAATTTGTAAGATTTTTTCTCGGCTAGCGATTTGGTTTGACGTAACAAAGTGTACATAGTCGGTGGTAGGAGTTGATTCACAAAGATATTACGTGAGGACTGATTTCCTAGGACCTCACTTTGTTTTAGATCTTTTTTGGCGCGCTTTTTATAGATGACGATGTCCAGTACGACTGGAGAAGTTAGTGTGAGAATGAGAGAAGACATTGGTGAGTTAGTGGACGTAGACGGTGCCATAGCCTGAGTTGAGATGGGATTATCTTTTTTCTTCGCAATGCGCGTCTCTAAGATGTGAGTGGCTAGTTCAGGAATGCATAGGGCGCGAAAAACATTCCTAGCAATCTCGGATGGCGTTAATGAGGTGGCATCTGGAATGCCCGAGATTATGATTTCACTCTTCTCAGTTCCCTGTGATTTGCCTAATGCCGATTTGAGAATCTCGATATCATTTACCAGTTTAGCATTGCTTAGTTCAAGAGAGGCAATTCTCTCATTATGTTGACTTAGATTTTCGGTGATTAATTGAAGGCTATTTAGCTTCTCATTGATCTCATTATTGGTGTGCTGCTGGTTAGTAATAAAGGATGACAGCTTATCATCATATTTCTTCAATTGCTCAAAAATGCTAGCAAGAGGCTTTGCGGGATCATAAGAAGCCGAAGATAATGAAGATTGAAGGTTAGTGCGATTTGAGGCCATGCTTGAGAATTGTGCTTTGCAGCATAAGTTTGTCACACGAGTTATAATATAATTTGCGGCGCAACCAGGATGGAACGACCGATCGCACTCCGCACACGTGAGAGCACGACCCGCGATCAGCTTATGACACTTATAACATACGACACCCATGCAGAAATTAAGCAGGTGATATAATGTGAGAGGATGTACGACGTATTATTGAGTAGTTAAAATTATCCGAAGTAAAAGTAAAGGTAGTTTACAAAGCAAAGAAATAGTAATCAAAGAAATAAGCGATTTACACCGTCTACTAGAAAGCGAACCGATATGATTGTGATTGTGAAGGATACTCCGATTTGGCACAAGATGGAGCAGGTAGTCGCATTCGTAGATTCAGCAGCGTCTGGAGTAGCGCGATGTAGTTGTTTCCACCGACGTGAGAGGCGTAGTGGTCAATATAACCGGTCGCAAGTTGGAGATAACTCGTAAGGTATCGATGATGGTCTTGATCGATATAGCTCGATGATACCCGTCAGGCAACTCGGTGATATAAACGCAGCCACGGAAAGTTACTAGATGACACATGCGCAGAAGTTGAAGTAGATCTACGATGACAGCTCGGAAAGTGAGGTTATCTCACGAGGAAAACTTTCCACCACAATCAGAGCACTAAAGGCTGATAGAATTGGTAGCTGGATTATGTAGCGGTGAAAAGCATTTTGACAGCATGCTCGAATGACTAAAACAATCACGCCCGGAGGCAGGAAACAGCAGAGAGAAATCAAAAAGGACAGAGCAAGGAACCAAGCGACAACCAGTACTCACATGAGAGAGAGAGAGAGAGAGAGAGAGAGAGAGAGAGAGAGAGAGATTGATTGATTGATTGATATTTTATTATGCCCGAGCCGAAACTAAGGGGCAAATGGCATGACCAATATACATAGAGTTTGTTCGTAAGACTAGCAGTAATAAGGTAAGAATATAAGTTGATAAGTATAGCACAAGCAAAGAAACAATAATGCAGTTAAGACTACAACTAAAGCTAAATAATAATAGACTGAGAATATTATTAATGTAGTGAGTATACAAAATCAAATAAAAGATGATCGCAGAAAATAAAAATAAAGAAATAAGCAAAGAGTACTACAATGCTTGATTTTAGATCTATAGCTACGTGATAAAACAAATATAAGACTTAATATAAGAAATTTATTTCATTGAGAACGCAGAAGCTAGACTAAACTAGCCAAATCAGATGCATTAAAGCCTGCTAACACTGACCATTTCAAGAGCTAGGTAGTGGGAGAATACACGCCTCTTAAAAAGAGGAAGCGACGCTGAAGAACGGATATAATCCGGAAGCGAGTTCCATTGGAAGAAGGATGCGAAGAGAAAAGAATTTCCATAGCTGGCCGTGCGATGCAATGGTATAGTGAATATGCGTGCAGAGACAGTAGCGCGAACTGGGCGGAGAGGCACATGAAGTCGAGATAGAAATTCATCTCTGAGATAAGGGGCTGACGGAGAATGCAGCATACGATAAGTAGAGCAAGAGAGATAGTAGAGTCTCCTATTTTTTACTGTTAGCCAGTTAAGTTGCCTCCTGTACGAAGAAATATGTTCATCTCGCCTTAGGTTAAAGATGAAGCGAATGCAATTGTTAACCAAGACTTGCAGTTTAGAATCAAGTTCATCTGAAAGATCCTGGTAGACGAGGCAACAATAGTCAATAAGCGGAAATATTAGGGTGGAGACCAGCTTACGACGAAGTTGTTGGGAGAGAACATTTTTATTAGCTTTAAGTTTGTAGAGCGTATAGTGCACTTTCTGGGAAATAAGGGTGATGTGACCTCTCCAAGACATATCAGAACTGAATATAACGCCGAGATTTCTTGCTTCAGAGACATATGGTAGAGCGACCCCGTTAATCACTAACGGAGGTAAGTCTCCGGTGCATATGCCACTAATGTAAGGAGCACTACCCATAATCAGGATTTTAGACTTGGCTAGGTTCAACTTAAGGCCATTGGCTAATGCATATGCTGCAATAGCCGATGCATCACTGGCAATTTGTTCGAGGCCGCGACCGAGTTGAGATGGGTGGCAGCTAAGATAGATTTGCGTATCGTCAGCAAAAGTCAGGTGCTTCGAAAATCGAAGAGATGCTGCAATATCGTTAATATAGAGCGAGAAAAGAAGAGGTCCCAGGACTGAGCCTTGAGGGACGCCACAGTAGATAGGCCTAGGAGTAGATAGTGAGTTGTCGTCACCAACCACAGTTTGCCAACGATCTGTCAGGTATGAATACACCCATCTTAAGGCATCAGCAGAGAACCCGATGCGTTTGAGTTTCTCGAGGAGGCCAAGGTGAGGAATTGTGTCAAATGCCTTGCTAAAATCAAAGAGTATAAGTATTGTTACTAATCGATCATCAATTCCCTTTCTCACATCGTCGGACAATCTTAGAAGAGCTGACTGCGTGCTGAACCCTGAACGAAAGCCCGATTGATAAGGGTCGAGGATATTGTTGTCGTCAAGGAACTTAACAATTTGCTTATGGACAATTCGTTCGAGAAGCTTAGAAAATTCAGGGAGATTGGCTATAGGGCGAGTGTCAGACGGCGACAAAGGGGTGTTGATTTTTGATAACGGTCGTATATGTGCTGTCTTCCAAGCACTAGGAAAGACAGAGAGCCGCAGTGAGTTGTTGAACAAAGCTGTAATAAACTCAGCAATGACAGGGAACGCTGTTCGTATGGCAAAGAGTGATACACGATCCGAGCCAGATGCATAGGAAGGATGCGACAACGTAAGAACAATATTGTAAATATCCGAAGGAGAAATGGGGCGAAATGAGAAGACGTAACCACTTGGTTGGAAATTTCCAATGAGAACAGAAAATTCAGCACTTGAGCAGGGAGGTGATGATGTTGCAATAGCGGCATAGAAAGAGTTGAGTTGATCGGCCGTAAAGAAGTGGAGAGGAGAAGATAAATTGGCCTTAATAAGACCAAGACGAGACAGGGCTTTCCACATCTTCGAAGGATCATTAATGCCGTCTAAGCAGCTAAAACGATGTGCTTCCATAGCATTCTTGATATCAGCCGTGAGTTTATTCCTGAATTCTCTGTAAATAGCATAGTTAATCAGACTGTTTGAACGCTTGGCTTGCAAGTAGAGATGGTCTCTGTGCCTCATACGTGCTTTAATTTCTTCGGTAAGCCATAATGCGGCAGGTCTACGGACGATGAAACGCTTCAACGGGGCATGTTGATCAAGGGCATCAAGTAACGAAGTGGACAACGTACAAACAAGATTGTCGACGTCCAGTCCGTTCCTGCACTCACAGAGATCCGGGCCTCCAGCTAATGAAATAGAAGAAAGAACAGTAAAGCAAAAGTCAGGCTCAGTGAGATTCCTATATTCGCGACGAAGTAAAGTGCGCTCGATAGTCTTTGCCACTGGAAAGGTATATTCAAACAGAAGAAGATCATGCCCAGCAATGAATGGAGCTGTGGACTTAGAGAACGAAATTATTTTATCAAGGCTATCTACAATGACAACATCCAACAAGGAATCTGAGTGTGATGTATGATAGGTCGCTTCAGAGGGAACATAGAATATGAAGCGCAAGGGACTTTGCAAAATCCTGGAGATAATTGGCTTCATAACTACTGCTCAGCAGATTATAATTGAGGTCACCTGCAAGTATAAAGTTTTTACTGGCATGGAGATGTAAATTTAAGCAACTTATAAAATCATCAAGGTTGCGTCCTGCAGGTCGTCTGTAAATGGATGCAAACAGGACAGCGTCACGATCCACAGATCGTATGCTAAGGAGTAAATATTCAGGGGTATTGTCGAATTGACCTGGAGAAGCTGCAATTAAGTTAGCTTTCAGAGAACTATGAATATAGCAAGCCACACCTCCACCCAAGGACCCAACCCGGTCGTTCCGAATCAAAAAATAACCAGGAATATTTACAAGGGTGTCAGGAATTCCAGGGTGAAGCCAGGTTTCGGAGATGGATATAATATGCACAAAATGCACAGAGAAGTGAGCCCTAATGTAGTCGATATGTCCCAGAAGAGAATTAGCATTAAACTGAGAAATAAGCAATGAAAGCTTCGAGATGGTAGGGGGAGTAGGGGGTGGGGCTGCAGAGGAATCAGAGTGTCGAGGTAGTCACGCTAGTTTTGCAAGATCGGCGTCAGAAGAAATACGGATGACAGGATGACCATTATCTCGGCGGATAGAGATGATTCCAGAACGAACCCAGACAAACTTGTACGAAGAGGCCGCTGCTTTGGCCTTTGTCCGGCGTAGGAGATCATAAATGTGCGGTGGCAGAGACTCATTCACAAAGATGTTTCCTGGCAAGGAAATAGAAAAAACTCCTGCCACAGTAAGGACACGCTTTGAACGTTTCTTATCAATAATAAAGTCACGGACTGGTATAGACTTTAGCGTCAATATAAGCGAAGAGGTTTGAGGAGAATTTGGCAGATCCAATCCAGAGCTGTTACGAGTAGTAGGTGCAACTTTACGCGGTAAAGTGCGCACACTAAGTATATCTCCTATCAGATTGGGAATATCAAGAGCTGCAAATACTTTGTGGGCGACTTGCATTGGTGAATCAGTTACTGCAGCAGGAATACCAGAGAGTATTAGTTCGGCTGCATGTGAGTGACATTGATTACCCGCAGCAGGTGGCGCATTGAAGTTTTCGAGTAGAGAGGCGACCTGAGATCCAAGCGTTGCAAATTGGCCGTCATGCTCGGTTAATCGTTGCTGGATCTTAGGAATCTCTGAAATGGCAGCTGTCAGTTCATTGTTGGTCTTCATTTGTTGATCAATAAATGTGGAGAGTTTAGCATCTAGATTGCCTATCTTCTCAAGTTTCGCAAGAATAAGCGCTAATTCATTAGTCCCCTCAGCGGGAGCGGTAGTAGCAATATTTTGACTTGACATGGTGGGGATATTATTCACACAGCAGACACTCGCAAACCTTGAGGTTACATAGGCCTTCGCACAACCAGGATGGAATAGCTTAAAACAACCGGTGCAGGAGACTCTGGCACCCGCAATATTTTTGGAGCACTTATGACACTTAGTAGCTGACATGCAGAGCAGTTAAGTGATCAAATCGTTATAAGAGGCGTATTAAGCAACTCACACTAGGCTATGTGTACGCAAGCGTTTCGAAAGTCACACAGATTTGTATGCACACATAAGCACAAAGCAATAGAGTACCAGTCCGTATGCGAGAAAGACAGCGTTCTATTGTTGATCCTGGTGATCCAATGGAAGGCAACTAACAGGAGCCAGAAGAAAGCAGTGTAGTCCACCAGTAAGGCGACGCCGTAATACTTCTACAAGCAGTTGTTCCAGCAGGCAGGAGTGTACCAATCCGCATGCGAGAGAAAGACAGCGCTGAGTTGTTGATACTGGTGATCTAGTAGAAGGCGGCTAGTAGCATCAGAGGAAGCACCTGTAGTCCACCAATCAAGCGGTGCGGAACAATCGATTACGGATCCAACAGCAGTCGAAGCAAGAGATGGTACGGTTAGAGATAGCCACGCGCGCATGCGCTCGATGATCACAAGCAATGCCGAGGAAAGTGAGGTTAGCACGGAGATTCACAACTCATCTGAATTCTGAAGAATAGGCGTGACGTCGGATAGATCCTATTATTTCAGATGAGTGCAATAAATTACTTGCATCCACCTGCAACAAAAGTTGCCCGGGGGCACAGTGCGGCAGAAAAATGTCGTGAAATATTACGCAGCCAGCAAAGAACGTTGTCGTTGTACTCACCGAGAGAGAGAGAGAGAGAGAGAGAGAGAGAGAGAGAGAGAGAGAGAGAGAGAGAGAGAGAGAGAGAGAGAGAGA
>JARQSW010005281.1:0-12158 GCA_030142375.1 Calameuta pallipes
TTGGATTAGCCGGCACACTTACTCTCTTAGGCATCCACATTATTGCACATTTAAAAATAAAAATAAATATTTCTTATTTTGGAATTTTTCTTACATATTCGTTGACCTATCCACCAATCATTGTTTTTGTAGGGAAATAAATGATCGGCTGTCCCCAGTGGAAAGAGTTGAGGAGGAGTTCCCAATTCTCACGCGCTCATGATTGGCTCACTTTGATCCGTAATAACTAACAAACTAATAAAAAATTTTGAATTTTGTGAGTAACTATACCGTTAGATCCGGCGTGAAAAACAACAAAATAGTAGCGTCAACAAAATTCAATCGCTGTCTGCTTCGCGGTGTTTTGATATATTTTCAAGGATCCGTCGATCACTCGCACGCCATTTACTCAGTTGAAATTGACCCTTTCGTAGAAGTTCATCCAATTCAATTTGCAAAGCTATCGTTTTTTCTATTCTTTTCTCACCAGTGATCACCTCATCCATATAGAAATCTTCTCGGAGGACTCTGGCTGCACATGGGAATTTAGTTTCTCCTACATTGTTGCAAACATCTTATAGGAAGGTATGGTGGGCGAGCTGTACCGTAAGTCACCGTGTTGAGATGATAGATTCGAATTGGTTGAGTTTCGTCTGTTCTCCATAGGATTCTTTGAAGGTCTCTATCTTCTTCTCTGACGATGATTTGCCGAAACATTGCAGCTGTATCTGCTGTAATAACAAACTCATGTGTTCTAAACCTCAGAATTATGTTAAACAGATCATTCTGCAAGTTCGGTCCGACCATTACCTTGTCGTTTAATGATGTGCCAAGAGAAGTCTTCGCCGAAGCGTCAAAAACGACTCTCAGCTTTGTCGTGATGCTATCTGGCTTTATGACTGGTTGATGCGGTAAAACGAATGAATCGTTTGGTTTCAAATGTGCACCGTCCGATACGAATGACATATGATTTTCATTTTGGTAGTCCTCCATGAACTTAACGTACTCCGTTTTGACTTCCGGATTGACCCTAATGGCCATTCTACGATGCAACGGTACACGGAACACGTAATGCGGCGCGGTATTCAATTGTATTTTTCCAAAATTCCATTGGATCCTCCAATTAAGAAGGAGAAAATCGTTCTTAAAACCGAGCGTTTATTAAGGGGGTATCCTGCTTTAGGAGGCCTAAAAAACGTATTTTTTGGGGAATTTTTTGAGGACAGAAAGAAATAAGCAAGCGTAGCGAACTTAGAAGATTATTTTATTGCATATTTGAACGTTACAAAAAAATTTTTTTGAGCGAAAAATATTCAAACACAGCCGATTTTTATGCTCATTTGTGGAACACCGTGCAATTGCAGTCTCCAATCTGCGGGCAAGATGCAGCTCGCAATTTTCATTCGAAACAAAAAAACCAAAGAAAATCTTAATTTCCATATATTTTTCTTCTATATCAACTAAGAAAATCCCAAAGAATTGTAAAATCTAAAATTTTTCTCAAGTTTGAAAATAATATGTGTTTTCTGTACAAAAAAAAATCATTTTAACTTGCTAAAACAGTTGTTTAGAATTGTTTTTTCATGATTTTTTTTTAGTTCAAATAGAAGAGAATACAAAACTGAAGTTAACAAGCCTTGGTTCATTTTGATTGGTGGTCTAGTTTTCTTGCAATCACGCCCGCCAGTTTAGAGAATGCGTAAAAATGAAAACTCGAGAAAACGCGCGTCAAAGTTTTTGTATATAAAAAATCGTAATGTTCTTGAACTTACCATATTAATACGCTTGCTCACTATTTCTTCTGTAACTCCGAAAATATTTCGAATTTGCTTCTGAAATTTTAGGGACACATTCTTGGATAGTTTAGGAAGACATTTAGGCAATAAAAAAAAATCGATTTTTTGAGCCTTGTAAAGCAGGATACTGCCTTAAATCTCTACGATTTTGGCTACGTTCCGTGCATAGCAACGATACGGAACACGGTAACTAGGGTCTTCGTAGTTTACGGATCACGGAACGGAGCATCGAGCATGCCGCGACTCTCCCGTTCCGTGCACCGTAATGGCTTACGTGAAAAAAACAATTGCCCCGTCAATATTTTCATACGTGAAATGTCATTACGTGTTGTCAATTCACCATAATTCTTTGGTATTAGATACATTCTCAATCAAAATTCACTTATGCGGACCGAAATTACTTTTTTAGATCGTAGGCGATCTCAGTGAAACTTTCTGGAAACCTTCCCTATATTGTTCATTACTTATTATCAATTTTATGTATGGCTCGAATTTGTTTGGAAAAAGATGCGGAACGATATATCGATTTGTGGGTCTATAACGTCATAAGGCCTATGCACAAAGCTGAATAAAACGATCACTTTTGACTTCGAATATCTAAGTAACGAGGTAGGTGATTACCTTAAAATTTCATAAGAGTTTGCACAGTGTGTTGACAAATATACTGTAAAAATTTGAAATTTATGGCATTTCATGCCATTGTCCATTGGAACACCTTAATTAGTTTGGAATGTAGCAAATGCATGATTATATTATACTATATACAGTAATGCGCAATTAAAGTGGAACACTTGAATTTTTGTGTATATCTGCGAAATTATGACCGATTTTAAAAAACCAGAAACGAATTTTTTAGGAAATTTCCTTCCCGTTCGAATGGTAAAGGTTTTATCCCGATCGGATACAAAATGGCTGAACGGCAGGGGTTGGAATGAAAAAGTGCATTTTGGGACTTTTTGAAAAGCGCGAGAACTAGTGGTTCCGGAAGGAAATTCATATTTATAATTATGGCATGAGAAAGAGCATCCTTCGGCATTAAAAAAACACCCCTATTGAATCCCTGTAACATGACTCTAGGGGGAGCTGCGCCCCCTTGAAGTGAAAACACTTAATTGGCCATAACTTCCGAACGCGCCGGCCAATCTGGTCCAGTTTTTACATGATATCATCTTTAACGATACTACAGATTCTCACAAAATTATTATTTTCGGAGACGATCCCGTGATGGAGATCTCGAGATATCGCAAGCGCACCCGAAGCTTACCCGCCATTTTTCATTAGGAATGCGATGAAATAGAAGTTGTATATTTTTCCTATGTTGTAGCTGAGATTTCTGCGATTAAAACGCGCTTTTAAACATCCAAAAATGATGTTGTTAAGAGGTTAAATTTTTCATTTGAAGAAACGCCTAAATCTTGCGAGTGTCGCTCGGGGTACTCGGGTGACAATCGCTCGGCGCGCATGGTAGGGTAGTAGTCACCCGAGTACCCCGAGCGACACTCGGGTGTAGAAGGGGGAACCCGCAATTTTCATGAATCTTCAAAACCGCATTAAAAAGTCACCTGCAAATGGATCTTACGCATTGAAATGCTATATGTAGATATCTATTCCGCATATGAAGATCGCGAGGCACAGAATACATGTGTATGTCCAGTCCATCGACATCCAGTGTCGACTACGGGATCCCTACCTTAGATCCATTGAAAATGTGTCCCCTCAAATAAACAAATAGGAAATGAGATGGCGGTCAATCGTTCTCCTCTTCTAATGTTCTCAATGCCTATAGTTTCTATATTTTCGTACTACGGCTGCTGGTTAGAAGAAGATAGGGCTTCGCCGCCACCAGTCACTATCTTTTTCTTTCAGCCGACCATTTTTCCTATGTCTATGCATAGCCCACACTATATGTCGATGGCCCAGTCTATTTGTACTCACAAGGGGAGGAAACGGTATGAGAAATGAAGTTCGGAATGAGAGTTCGTGTGGTTATACAATAGTAGTGACGAAACCTCATACCATGCTCAAGTTTTGCAGATCAATGGGCACCCAATTTTGAGAAAAAGGGCCATAAAATTTGTATAGGAACTTATACATTTAAAAGTGTATTTCACTGTCAAGTGGTCCGGTGACCGAAGCGGTAGCGTTTCAGTTTTGTTAGCCAAAGTTTTCGTGTTCGAGTCTTTGCTCGGAAAACTTTTTTTTATCAATTTTTTTGCATTTTATCTCTAAATTTGTTTAATATTGTAATAATGATCACGCAAATATGTGTTTTCATAACAATTTTATTATTTTTGCTATTAATTATGATACTATCATAATCGTAAGAGTTATAACGAAAGTAATACAATTTTTAAAATTTGTTCGCAATAACTACCACTGTAAAATATTTATATGGAGTATAATATATAAATTATTGTGTGTAGGAGAATAAAGAAGTCAAGAAAACTAGGAATAGGAATTGTATTTGTATTTATATATTTTCACAACCTGATTTTTATTATTTACAAGAAGCAAAAATAATTAAATTGTAATGACAATACATATTTGCATGATTATTGTTATAATATTAAACAAATTGAGAAATAAAATACACAAATTTCATGAAATAAAAATTCACGAGCACAGGAGATTCGAGAACGGAACCCTTCGCTTACCAAGCTGACACGCTACCGCTTCTCCCGGCAAACCACTTGTAGAAGAGTCACGCCTTTTAATATATAAGTTCACATACATATTTTAAGGCTCTTTTTCAGAATTGGGTGCCCATTGATCTGCAGCACTTGAGCATGGTATGAGGTTTTGTCACTACATTGCTATTTGGTATATAGTCGAATGCAATTAATAATCTAAATCATCGTTTTTTAAAAAGATATTACCGCTACCTAGCGATTAATTTATATTTCTAAAATTGCTATAAAATGTTGCCTGTACATTGGCAGTAGCCAGGCGGCACGGTGTATTATCAAAGGAAACCTCCTCGGACCCCGAACCCCGCAAGCTGTCCATAGGAATACCTTCATAGATTCAATAAGCATAGTTGATGAATAAAAAAAAATAATAATAATCGGGTCTCGAACACGAGACTTCCCGCACGTTGACTCGTTACTATGTACGTATGCTACGTTGTTGCCGTGGCCATAAGGATTCTGAAATCTGTATTTCAGTTGTTATCCACGTTTGAAGTTTGCTTAGAGTATTCTGGTAGATACGCTCGACCAATCAAAAACGTGGGTATGGTTCGACGGCCCTCCGCTCAGGTGGCGCGTTTACTCCAAAATAAAATTGGTTTCAAGAATATCGGCGCATTGGTAATCTCCCTACTCATCTCTGCTAGCAGAGAACATACATATATTACATGGAAGTGTAGGCCTTATGGGAGGATTTGGCATGAAACGCTGGTGTGATCGGTTAGTGATCACCCCAGCCACTGCGAGCGCTGCTTGTATCGATGTGAACGAACACATCGATAAATTACAAGCTCCGCCTCTTATTATGATAGTTCGCATCGACATAGAGCATGGACTACGCGATCCGTACTTCAAACTCCTTAATGTCCGCTCGAATAGACAAAAAGGGAGTGAGGTGGCGGCCAATAGCTCTCCTTTTCTAATGTTTCTATTGGCTACTTTTTTATCGCTCAGAGGATCTCAGGAACGTACTGTTAGACGCTGATCCCTTTGCTTATAAATTCCGTGGCGTGATATAATGGCGTTTGCAATACGTTACTTCGACGACGTCGAACAATGATAAAAAATGTTTTTGTAAATATTTTTCGGTATGGTTTATACATGTTTTATCTGCAAGAAAAGATAAGATAAATTTTAAGGTTTGTCATTTCATAGGTGAGTAATAATTTATTATTTAAATAATTAGATTAGATTAAGTGTTTGAAGATAAGGAAAACTGTGGGGCTGATCATCGTTCAAAACTACTTGTTAAGGTCTTAAACTTTTTTTTTCAAAATTCGATTACACCACGAAGGAACATCTAAATTAGAACAACAAAAGAGCTTAGAATAAGAATGAAAAGTAATTCAAAACCCAATATACCTTGTGAGATGCATAGTTGAATGAAACATGTTTTTGTAATTTACTGTAGTGCTTATTTTGACTTGTAAGATGAAATATTATAATATAAAACTTTGTTAAACGAATAATTATTAATTTTGTAATAAAAATATGTTGCGATATGCCAAAAATACGTTATGCATATAAATTCTTCCATATTGTTACCTTTTCCCACGATTCACTTTCCGAAAATTATATAAAAAGCTTAGTTTCCAAATGTCAAAAATATATGAAAAAAAAAAACAATAAATAAAACGTACTAATAGATCAGACAGCGCTTGTATGAAATCTAGAAAACAATACGAATATTTAGAATTTGATTATAAAGTTATCATGCAAAAGCTTATTATGTCCGGGGTCCTCAAACATCTTACTACGCTACTGATTAGAAAGAGACAAGACTTGGCCGCCACCAGTCGCTATCTTTTTCTTTCAGCCGACCATGTTTTTCTATGCTTATGCGTGGTCCATGCTCTACGTCGATGATCGTCTTTTTACATTCATCGCTCACGTGGAGGCTCGGGGTTCGCGCCCAGTTTCCAGCGGCATTCGCCAATGGGTTTTTGAGAGAAACTAAATTTTTTTTGACCTTCTTTGAGAGGTGTGATGTAGCAGTAGAGGTGTAATGATGGTTTTCCTTTATTGCAAGAACTTTATCAATATAATGTATAAAATAATTATTATAATAACATAAATAAATGAGAATACACATTGTATGGTTTTTTTTTAATTTTTTGTCCGTAACTTTTTGAATAATGGACCAAATTAGATCTTGTTTTTTCAAAATGTTCGTTTTTTAAGGTACTTAAAAAAAATTCGACAAATATTTTCAAAGTATTTTCAGAATGATTAATAGAGAAAACAAAAATTGTCTAAGTTTCAAAACTCGAAAAAAATAGTAATTATAAAGGTCCCACGATCAGACCGGGTTTAAAAGTTATTAAATGAATAGCAGTTTGTGATCACTCACTTAAAAAAAAAATATTTAAAGTTTAAAACTTAAAAATCACATACAAATATTTTGAAAACATTTTTCGTATTTTTTTGTTTCAAAAATACGTAAAATACGAAATTTTTGAAAAAAACAAGATCTATTTTGGTCCATTATTCAAAAAGTTATAGGCAGAAAACCGAAAAAAGCGCGATTTTGAACGGGTCATCACAAAAATCTCAAAATTTATCTGGAAGATTTTTATCGCGTAGATGAGCGAGAACGCATCATCATTCCAAACATTAGAAATGCGTTAATGCGAGTGAGTACGCACTATCACGTCCAACGTTGGCAGCAGGGCAATGTAAGCAAGAGATCGTGATAGGCTGTGAGCATGAGTGCGAGTGAGTCGACCGCAAGAGGCGTGGCTTCATACCCTTTCCATGTGTGTGGCATACTGATACACTGCCGCGCCATCTACCGGAGAAAAGTGAAACTACCTTTTCTCTGCCAAATGTTAACACGGGACCTACACTTCCATGTAATATATGTTCTCTGACCCTAGTTACCGTGTTCTGTATCGTTGCTATGCACGGAACATAGCCAAAATCGTAGAGATTTTTTTAGAATTATGTAGTCAGATTACTATGTAATATATTATTTATTTTTATTTATGAGCGACAGATAATTCATAAGTCGGTAGGACTACCTGAACACGAATGAAAAACAATTGTTTATTACAAAATAGTGTCGTCATGGGAACCGAAACAAATTACATAAGGCAGATATTCAAACTAGTATGGAGTGGATCAATTTGATTTCCAACACTTCCCCTCAAATTTAACACGATAATTTTAAATGTTTATAGGCTTGACTCCGAGTTCATTAATAAACTTATAATGTTTTACACTTGAAAGTCCTTTTGTTAAAACATCTGCAACCATATCGTTAGTTGGAGTATAATCCAATCTCACGTCTCCCTTTTTCACAGATTGTCGAATGAAATGATATCTAATATCAATATGTTTTGTTCTTGAATGGAAAATGTGATTTTTCGCCAATAGTTGAGCTCCTTGATTGTCGTTTGTGATGTAGATTTGAGCTAAATCATTAAAACCGAGTTGTATGAGAAATCCTCGAATGTGGAGGGCTTCTTTTATGCCCTCTGCCAATCCCATGTATTCTGCTTCGGTGGAAGATAATGCGACGGTACGTTGCTTTCGGGATTCCCAATTTATGGCACCGTTACTAGTTACGAATGCGTATCCAGTATACGATCGTCGATCAATGACACATTCTGCCCAATCTGCATCTACGAATCCTTTTATTTTACCCGTATCTTTCGTATAGACGATTCCAAAATCGATAGTTCCTTTTAAATATCGTAGGACTCTCTTAGCTGCCACCCAATGCTCTTTTGTATGACATGTATTAAACTGGCTGAGATTACTGACAATATAGGCAATATCGGGTCTTGTTGCGACAGCAAGATAATTTAAGGCTCCTATAAGTTCCCGATATGGTTTCTCCACAATATCTTCTTCCGAGTTTTCTTCGTTTTTCTTTAGTTTAATACTTGAATCGATAGGTGTAGATACCGGATTACAATCATCCATTCCAAAGCGTCGTAGGATATCGCGAATGTAACCTTTTTGTGACATACTTATGTGGCTCTTGGTCTGTAGGATTTCAAATCCAAGACAATAGTGTATATTCCCAAGATCCTTGACTTCGAACTTTCTTGACAATCCATTCAACACGTGCATCAGGTTGGATGTTTTCTTGTAAACAATTATTATATCATCTACGTATATCAATGCTATAACGGTATTCTCTTCTTGTCCCATGAAATGTACACAGGGATCTGCGTTTATCGGTTTCAATCCAATATTTTGAAGTTCAGTGTCAAGCCTTTTGTGCCATTGGCGACCTGATTGTTTTAATCTATACAATGATTTTTGTAATCGGCACACTTTGTCTCCTTTCAGATCTAGGATCATTTGTTGCACTTGAATTGCAATTGAATCGTTATTTCCTCTTCTTCGAATAATTTCATTCAGTGATTCCTCTAGGAGTTGAGGCTTCTCCATAAATAATTCTTCTTCAATAGTGCCATTCAAATAAGCCGTAGTAATATCCAACTGATGAACTTTCATGTCGAATCGAACTGCTAGAGACAATAGTAGACGAACTGAACTGAGTCTAGCTACGGGTGCGAAAGTATCATGATAATCTATGCCTGGACGTTGTGTGAATCCTTTGGCAACAACACGAGCTTTGTACCTGTCGATACTTCCATCAGGTTTATATTTGTTTCGTAGAATGATTCTGCATTTAATAACAGATCGATTTTCAGGTCTTGTAACGAGTTTCCATGTTTCGTTTTTTAATAAACATTCAATTTCGTCTGTAATAGCGTCTTTCCAATCTTCTGCATGTGGCCCTGATAATGCTTGCTTCCACGGGATTTCGGCAATATTCGCCTCTTGTGTAATTAGCATTAAGTTGCATTCGTCATTTGAATCTTTATTCGCAGTACTAGGTAATTCAATCTCGTTCAGATTTGAATTATATTCTTCATTAGGAGATTGTTCATAGCGATTATTGATCTTTGATATACTGGATGTTGGAATCATTTTGTACTTCTTCCGTGGACGGTCACGTTTTCCCGTTCGAATTTTTGACGGTCTTCCGGGACCTTTCTTTAAGTCTGGTTCACAGTACGTTTCCTCAGCTAGTTCTGGCTCTTTTCCTACCGTGTTAGAACAATTTTCAACCAATAAATCAGTATTCTCCCGCTCGATTTCGAGTTCCTCTTGATTTTCGTTGTTCGATAGATCTCTATCTTCGTGGTGAGGTTCCTCGTGATTTTCGTCATGCATTATTTCTCGATTTTCGTTTAAGATTGGAATCGAAATCGTTTCGTTGGTTTCGGAAATTTTCACAACGTCGTTTACCTGGTTTCGAGGCCCAATTTCGTTTGTAAATCGTACGTCGTGTGCTACGATGACCTTATTCTTGGTGGATAACCATATTCGATATGCTTTCGATTTTTCGTCGTAGCCTAAGAAAAAACATTCTTTAGCACGTGGATCGAACTTCTCCTTTCCAGGTGTCTTGTCGAGTGTGTAAGCCCTTTCACCAAACGTTCTGAAATATTTCAAATTTGGTCGTTTTCCTGTCCATTCTTCAAAAGGGGTTTTCTTATTAAGAGCTCTCGTCGAACATCTATTTCGGATGTAATTTGATGTAGCAATGGCCTCTGCCCAAAAATTTTTAGTTAAACCCGACTGGATAATCATGCATCGCCCCATTTCATTTAGAGTACGGTTTTTCCTCTCGGCGATTCCGTTCTGTTGTGGTGTATACGGCACGGTCAATCGGTCTCGAATTCCTTCCTTCTTCAAGAATTCTTTGAATTCATTGGAACAATATTCCGTACCATTGTCTGTCTGCAAATTTTTAATCTTTTTACCAGTTTGCTTTTCGACTAGGTTTTTATATTCCTTGAATGCTTGTAGTACTTCGCTTTTATTACGTAGGAAGTGAACCTCGCACCAACGAGAACGATCGTCTATAAACGTCATGAAATATTTCGCGTTTCCTCTTGATTCGGGACGGGTCGGTCCACATATATCACTGTGTACAATTTCTAGCAATTCCGAGCATCTCTCTGAACAGTGGTGGAAGGGAAGAGTAGTTGATTTACCTTCTAGGCAAATGTTGCATGGTGGCAAATTCTTTTCCTTTCCCAGTTCCAGTCCAACAACTGTATTGCTTTTTTTGCATTTCCAAGAGATCCTTCGTATTTAAGTGGCCGAGACGTTCGTGCCAAGTTAGCAATTTGGATTGCTTATCCTCGATGCGTGATACATAGGCCTTTTGCTGATTTGCTTCTTGTAAATAGTATAAATCTTTATGACGATATGCTTTTAATATTGTTCTTCCGTTTCGATCTTCCACATTCGCTTCTTTCTGGTAAAAAATAACCTTGTTTCCTGTGTCGGTGATTTTTGCAACAGAGATCAAGTTCGTTCTCAGGTCACGTACATACAACGTATTCTTTAAGTGCACATTATTCTCGACTTTTCCATTTGTACCTCTAAATTTATAGTACCTTCTGCTTTTATTTCAGCCGATGAGTTACTTGCTATGTGGGTATTTACCGGCACGTCTTTACGCTCTACCGTATCTGCACTGTGTTACAACTATACTTTGAAATTTTTTATGCGAACACACGTATTTTTATGCGAACACAGTAGAACGTGCCGCACGGCCAGTTGCTATTCACTATTGTTTATTTTGTCAGACTGCGGTCTTTCGGCGCTTCGAAAGAAGTCACAATATGAAATAATCGTTCAATGTTTTAATTGTCTCAGGCACAGACCACTTACTGTGGTGAGCACCAAATTTGCAATAAAATTTTACGTGCGGGCCCAACGCTTACTGCTGGCCGCCATTGTTTCACTGTTCGAGTCTCGTAGCGTCTGCGCACGAATGGGCCTCGTGTTTATGGAAAAACATTGATCGAGCACAACGAGAAATTACGACTCTTCCTGCAACAAATGAGGGATACTGGGCTAAAGCTACAGCCAGACAAATGTGAATACCTTAAGCCAGAATTACAATATTTGGGTCACATCGTTACTGTATTAGACGTGAAGCCAAATCCAAAAAAGGATAAAAGTGTTATGGAATTCCCAAAGCTAAAAAATGCTAAAAACATTAAACAATTCTTAGGACTGACAGGATAATATCGAAAATTTATACAGGGCTGCAGTAAGAAACCGAAAGCCTTGACTCGATTATTACAGAAGGATGTTGCATTTGTTTGGGGGGCCGAACAAGGAAAAGCCTTTGCCACACTGAAAGAAGAACTTTGTAAGGAACCAATTCTGACCTATCCTGATTTTTCACACTAATTTGTTGACCACTGACGCATCTGGACTAGCTTTGAGCGGAATATTGTCACAAGAAAAGAATGGAAGAGAAAACCCGATCTCATAAACAAGTCGAGTTTTAAACAAAGCAGAACAAAACTATTCGACCGTTCAAAAGGAACTGCTCGCAATGGTATGATGTGTGAAGCATTTTCGTCCATACCTGTATGGTAGTAAGTTCAAGATTTTAACAGATCATCGCCCATTGATTTGGTTGATGAACCATAAAGATCCTCATTCGCGACTAGCGAGATGGAGGATAACATTAGAAGATTACGACTACGAGATATACTACAAGAAAGGTAGTTTCAATACGAACGCTGATGCTCTATCCAGGAACCCTGTTCTAATAAGTCGTCGAATGAATACCGACGATATGATAGAGACAGAAGAAGAAATAGAACAACGAACAGAAAGAGGTGAAATACAAGAAACAGAACCAGAA
>JARQSW010005336.1:0-12039 GCA_030142375.1 Calameuta pallipes
CCCGCAGCCATGCATCGCACAGGCACGGCACCTACACCAGCGATTCGGGACGTCCTACCCGTCTAAGCCTAAACTAAAGATCCCTACGCTAGCTGAAAATAACGACAGATTAGTAGAGCACCCGGTACCGCAGCATGGTGGCAAGCCACCAACGCGACGCCCCGGAATGCCCACCTGAAAAGAAAAGAAAGATTAGGAATCTGAAAAGAAAGAAAGATTAGAAGCTGAAAAGAAATAAAGATTAGAACCTGAAAAGAAAGAAAGAGATTAGTCTGACCCCCCAGTCCCACCCCCACCGCAGCATTGCCACGAGGGCGGCGGGCCCGGAAGGCCGTGGTTGGGACGACCCCTGCCCCCGACTACGCGTCAGGGAGCAGAGACGGAAGGAGATAGGCCGCCCCTGGGATTGGGAAAAAGGAGAGCAGAGGGTTATAGGATAGCTGACGTAGTCGGGCGGCAGTACTTTGGCTCCAGCCCGCCGAGCTGACTGTCGCAGCGGTTTCACCCGCTCGAGCCGCCGACAGACCTTCTTTGCCTCGGTGAATGTCGCCCGACCACTCCCAGCAAGGGTTCAGGGGAAAGCCTGCCTTTTCTTGGCCCCACGACTAACCATAGGCTCGGCATATGGGTGATTGTTCACCATTTGGGGCGCACTCGTTCATTTCGAAACTTGCCGGCCTCAGAAGGCGCGGCAAGTAAGGTCTGAGCCCGAAGGACCGACAGAAGCTACTCGTTGCTCGCGCCGGGTCCCCGTGCTCATCCCTTTGTTCATCATTATACCATCATTATGCCAATCATTATTTCATCATTATAACTTCGGCCCAGGAAACGCTCAGCGCATACTCGCCGGAGGCGCCTACGCTGGGTTAACGGGCCAAAGACTGCACCTTGAGGACACGCAAACGCTACTCGTTGCTTGCGCCGGGTCCCCAAGCACACACCTTTATATATCATTATAACTTCGGCCCAGGAAACGCACAGATAGTATGTGCCAAAAGCTTCCGAGGGCAGTCCCCAGACTTTTCGCCCATACCTGCCCCGCCACTAGGGTCCTGGACACCCCTTCGCGGCTAGCTTAATACAAAAGGCATGCTCCCACACCTTTGTATAAGCCGGGATCGACACGTTCGATCGAGACGCCTTCTTTCGAAGTACCAATAACCTTGGTGAGGCCGCCAGCCACCAGCATAATAGATATTTTATATCCTCTACTCTCTGACTACCCATCGTTTCGGTGGGCACGTAGAACTTTTTGTTCTTTTCGAGACACGCCTCTAGCCATAAGATGGTCGTTCTCTACCCAAATGCATGGGTCCACAACCACTGCCACCTCGAGTCCGACACCACGTACGGGTGAGCCCCCTTCCGAAGAAGAGGGTGGCTTGGTTGCCCGTACCCCGAGGTAATACTTTTGCCAAACTATTACAAGAACCTCTTTGGTCACGTTCCGTATTACGACGCTCTGTCGAGGGTTTCTGACATACCAAATCTGTGCGTTGGTGAGCACAACGCGTCAGGGTCCGCAGGGTCCGCGAGCACCCCCTGTACTTTTAACGAGAACCGCCAAAGTCCCTTACGGGACCAGGAAACGCACAGATATTGTCGGCCAAAGGCTTCCGAGGGCAGTCCCCAGACTTTCGCCCATACCTGCCCCGCCACTAGGGTTCCTGGATACCCCTTCGCGGCTAGCTTAATACAAGAGGCATGCTCCCATACCTTTGTATAAGCCGGGATCGACACGTTCGATCAAGACGCCTTCTTTCGAAGTACCAATAACCTTGGTAAGGCCGCCAGCCTCCAGCTTAATAGATATTTTATATCCTCTACTCTCTGACTACCCATCGTTTCGGTGGGCACGTAGAACTTTTTGTTCTTTTCGAGACACGAGCAGGGTCCGCGAGCACCCCCTGTACTTTTAACGAGAACCGCCAAAGTCCCTTACGGGAACCAGGAAACGCACAGTGCATACTCGCCGAAGGCGCTTACACAGGGTTAACGGGCCAAAAACTGCACCTTGAGGACACGCAGACGCTAGTCGTTGCTTACGCGGGTCCCCAAGCACACACCTTTATATATCATTATAACTTCGGCCCAGGAAACGCACAGCGCAGCCACGTCGTAGACGCTCGCACTGGGTTAACGGGCCGAGGAACGCACCTTAAGGAGACATAGACGCTACTCGTTGCTCGCGCTAAGTCCCCAGGCGCATCCCTTTATGAATCTTTATGTCTTAGGGCCCAGAAAACACACGGCGCGTTGAGCGCACCGGGTTAACGGGCCCGCTTTTCTTAGTCGTTCGAAAAATCGTTCTAAATGGGAAAAAAAAAAAAAAAAATTCGTTCGAAAACGCTCTCATTATACCTTCATTATATCCTCTTATATCATCATTATGTCCATTCATTATCGGAGACGAGATACCACCAGGCACCACTCTTCGCTCGTCACCTGGGCCCTCGGCTCACTCCCCGTCTGCCATTTGCTTCCCCGAGCGTCAAGGTACTGGAGCCCCATCACCCCGACAAGGTTGCAGACGTAGATGGGGGGACGTTTAGAGGCAGCCCCTTGCTCCCCCCCCCCCGGAAAGGCTTCTAGAAGCTTCGATGAACCCCCTTTCTCCCTCCCCCTAGATTTTAGACGGCAGCCTTCAGCCAATTTGATCTAGAAGCTTCGATGAACCCCCTTCCTCCCTCCCTTAGATTTCGGACGGCAGCCCCCAGCCTGTTTGACCTCGAACGGTATCTCGCAGAATTGCGCATCGTTGATGCAGTCCTGCAGGAAGTTTCCAGAAGTTTTCACCCGAACCTTGAACCTTATCGCACGGACTAGTGCGTAGCATCGGTGAATCAGAGACGAGCAGCATTCCCTTTGCGCGCAGTGCCGAAGAGCGGTTCCAGGAAAAACGATACCCTCCCCATGCAGGTTTCGGACGGCAGCCGATTTGACCTCGAACGCTATCTCGCAGCGTCGAGACGTCAGTCACCTCATCTCACTGAGAAGCTTCGCGAATTCCCCATCCCCCGATACGTCAACCTCCTCATCCCACTGAGAATCTTCGCGAATTTCCCATCCCCCAGCCTCGTACTAGCGCAGCGGCGAGTTCAAAGTCATTCTAGAAGAATCTATGTATGTATCGGATTTTGAAATCCGCGTCGGCTCTCGTTAGCTGTTCGATTCCAGGAAGCTTCCGTGCAGGTTCGTGCAGGTTTCGGACGGCAGCCCCCGTGCCGAAGCTTTCGATGATTCCCCCGACCCCCCATGCAGACTTCAGGCGGCAGCCGGACACTGTTTTGATCTTGTTATTCAGAGTATCGAATTACTCGCAGAAGATAAGCGACCCTTTGTGCATTTCCGAATGCGCGTCGGAAATTTTAGAGGTCGAGTGCAAAGTGCGCAATTCGGGTAGGTGCCTTATCACTCGAACCGATGCAAAACAATTCCAGGAAATCCTTGAAAACCTTCGTATAAAAAGCCCTTCAATGATGCGGAGCGATCATTGTCCATCAAACTATCAAGTGCATCATTATTGTTTTCGGCTTACTACTTATATTTTTTTTTGTTATTTTACTTCGTATCCCCTTCTTCTCGAGACTCCTCACCCCGTTCCCTTTTGCAAACATTTCACCTGTAGTTCTTCGGTCTGTTATTGGAAACTTTTGACGTCGGCTGGAGCTGTGTCTTGCTGAATATGGTGGCAATATCGAACATCTCCTGTAATAAGTGTGTCCTGCAACTACACAATCACACAAGTGCAACATGTGAAATAGAATATGTAGGAAAGCTTCAATAAGGATAACCACATTTTGTTCCATTTCCGTGTGATATTTCATAAAAAATCGCTGAAAAAAATCATAAAATAGGGTATGGTTGAATTCGTCTCGATGAGACGCACAACATGTGGGGGTTCAAAAATGTTGTTGCCATTTAAAAAAACTGGCTTTATGCTTGCAACATAGAAGCATAAATAGTAGGAGCATAAATTCTATTTGCACTGACTTTCCCCCTTCGTACCCTACAACTTTCGTTTGACACATTTTACTATCTATCTCGCTCTTCCTTAAACAGATATTCAACCGTACTGTTTCAAATTGGACACCCTGTATATAGTATGACACTATAAATCGCGCACAAATAATGGCACCTGCAAAGATTAATAAGAAAATATAAAAATTACTGGGCGCCAGGTATAACGAAAGTTACACCGCCGTCTCCGATGGGCACTCTGGCTAGTTCTTCGACGGTGGGGTCCTGGGTCTGGGAGACTATAATAGAAATCTGAAATTCTTAGCTAACACGCGGATAACACAGAAAGGGGCTTTTAGAAATCAGAAGATCTGAGATTTCGTTTAAACACACGGAACCAACAAACAGACCCGATTTATTGAAACAAGAACAATAAAGAAGGAATATAAAAATAATATAATGAACAATCCAAATAATTAACCCTTTCGCTACGGGCGGATTCTCCGCCACGGTACTCCCGCAGAACGAAGCGTTGTCTTAGTGACATCTTATGGAGAGCGACTATATTCGCCCGTAGTACCTGAGTGGCATCTGATGGAGGGCGACTATAGTCGCCCGTAGTAGCGAAAGGGTTAAGAACGGAACACGAGAAGGAACAACGGTTCCGTAGAAACAATACGAAGGGGAACAACGGTTCCTCCGCACAATAGAAATTAAGTAATAGTCTTCTCGAATAATAGAGAGGGAAGAAGTCGAACAGATAAGTCAAAGTAATTAATTCAGCAGGGACCAACGGGTCCGTAGAACCTAACTAGGACGGATTACGCGTCCTTACGCAACAACCAATATTAATAGTGCAAAGGGATTAGGCGGATCCGAAACCGCGAACACAATTATCACGCAGTCTTTGCTAGAATACCGGACGCTTCCGGGTACAGCGCACGCAATATATAATGTTCGCGCCACAGACTAGACACAATAATATTTACAAGTTTCAGCTGACGGGTGGCCTAATGCCCGACCTATCAACTACACAATATTTGCGAATTCAAATTAATAGCACTAACTTTGCTCGACCTCTAGTCAAAACACCGAATATACAGAAGTCTTAGATTCCCCGCTGAGAATCTAGATCTTTCTATGGTCGTCAAGCCCGCGCAGCCTATCCCGTCACGAATAAATCCTACGCTGGAATCAGTTCCAGAGACCTATTTACTCACTGAAACTATCAGTCCGGAAATACGCAATCCCCTAGCTGCCTTCCTAGCCTCCGCGAAAATATCGTCGGGAAAAATCGTATCACTGCGCGGCACTTACTCAACACGACACACGGCTGAAACGATTACGCGTAGCGTGGACTGAATAGGATTATCTTACATGCAATTTCTTCTAACATGTTCTACTAATAATCAAACATACAAACTACAAACAGAATAACGATGCGAGATAACGGATCCTCCAGATAGCCACCGTATTGGCAAGCAACGGATCTCCACGATCGTGCAAGCTGAAGGCGACGCGTGCTGTCTGGATCAAAGATCCAGCAGCTAGATCTAAGATCCCGTTAATCTCGATCAATTTTAAGACTTTAAGATCTCGGTAGCGTCACTCACCCCGGATTGGCATCTCGAGGTCGTCAAGTTCGTCTCTATCCATCTCTCTTTTCTCCTTTTTCTCTTTCTCTCACTATCTCGCACTCTCGCACAATAAGAAGCACTTTTGGGTACGCGTACTCTACGTGGGCTACACCGCAAGTGACGCTACCCGATCGTTTGCCCGCTAACGTGCCCTAGTGGCGCGGAGGAATATTACCCTCGGGCCCAATCAAATTTGCGCTCCCCCTTACGTAGGCCTATTCGCCCGCGATCTTCAATCGCTTCCTTAATCCTGGAAAAGTAGATCCGCGCATCTTCTCCTTTTAAGTTATAGCCTTTAAGTTAGAGCGGATCGACGCGGTTCCGAGGACGGCTCAGAGAGACTGACTCCTGAGCAGGGATGAGCATAATTTAATTTAAAAAAAAAATAACGAGTGGTTTTCCACTCGTTACTTATTTCGAGTTTAAATAACGAGTGGACTTTCACTCGTTATCTTTTTGAGATTAAATAACGAGTAGATTTTCATTCGTTATCTTTTTGGGATTAAATAACGAATAGATTTTCACTCATCATTTGTGTTTAGTTTAAATAACGAGTGAATTTCCACTCGTCATTTATTTCGAGTTCAAATAACGAGTGAATTTCCACTCGGTATTTATTTCAGGTCTAAATAATGAGTGGTTTTTCACTCATAATTTATTTCGGATCTAAATAATGAGTGGTTTTTCACTCATTACCTTTTCAAGTTTAAATGACGAATTTTTTTCAATCTTGATTTATTTTTTATTTAAATAACCAGTGGATTTTTACTCATTATCTTTTCAAGTATAAATAAAGAGTGGATTTTCACTCGGCATTTATTTCGAGTTTAATTAATGATTTTTTTCCACTCATACTTGTGTCACGTGCCGTGCCTCTCTTTCGGACTGTGGCTCTCGTACACACACTCTTGTGAATAGTAGAAACACCAGCAGGAACTAAGAATGTAACCAAGGCATCACGCGACTTCTGAGATGCTAACCGCGGTATTTCGCGAGGAAGCTAGCTTCCGGCCTTATCGCACCACGAACGTGCCTAAAACGTGTGAACCGAAAAATCTAGGATTCCCGCGAGCGGGTAAAAACCGCTGAATTAGGAAGATTTGCCCCCGCCTGTCCACCTACTTCCAGCAGAAAGTAGGATGGATCAGGGAAGGAAAATTAGTCTTCAGATACACACCAGAGCGAATAGTTCGGGCTGGAGTAGCTCCTCACAAATCGCATCGCGCGGCGGCTATCATTCTCACGGGAGTTCCGCGTACCGCTAACTATCGTCGTTCGTAAGACGATAAGGACGTATCGAGCCTTAAGAGTAGCACGCGTAGCGTATTAGTCGTTGTGAGTTTAAATATTAGTGTTCTGATTCTGCCACGAACAATATTTGTCGTGTAGTTTAAGTTACCAAACCTAAGAACCTCAAGCCGCTAAAGGACGATGTGTGTACACCGGGGCAGCGTGGGTGACCACCGTTGAGCGCCGAGTAAGACTAAGTGTGAGAATGCATGAGTGAGTGAGGGCACGGCAGTGCGAGGTTATAATTCTAAAACTAGTTGTAAGACCATCCGGAATATTCATTATTCGTCCAAATTATTACTTACTAAGCAAATTGGGATTGTAACAATATATTCGGACCAGTTCAAGGGGAACTTCGAATCTTTTGATTTAACATCCATCATACACCAATTCCTTTATCCTAACGGCAATCCAAAGGGCCGGGCCTGTATAGGACGCCAGCCAAGAACTTACCCAGAACAAAAATAAATATAAACTCTCACGCTTAGCGCGGGAGATTAGCTTGCTAGACGTGTAACGAACGCCCTGCACGTCACACTTGAACTTAAAGAGTGGATTTTCATTCGTGATTTATTTTCAGTTTAATTAATTAACCCGGCGCCATTGTGGCGACCAAACAGAACACGGCCGTTATGGCCGGGTAAATTTCGCCCATGTATGTACATTATTGCATACTGAATCAATTTTATGTCTACATTAGTATTCTATCTTAGGGAATTAGGTAATTGTAAACAATATTTATGAAAATTAAACATTGTTTTATTATAAAATGAAGTTATAATCATCAAAACTTTATATTAAACTAGAGCAACACGCGCGCTTCCGCGCGCGGCTGAAGGTCTGTTTGCGCTGTAACGCTCTGAAAGGAACTATACGATCACACTGTACAATTGTACTATATGCAAGTAACTATAATTTAATCATTCATATCATGTAACGACCAATTAATATGAAAACAGCATTGGAGTTCTAAGTCAACTGCGCATAGTCAATTACGTGCATGACCACATAAATCTAAAGAAAGTCCCTAGAAAACTTCCCCTCAACTGAGGGCACCTTAATAACTGTCTATGGCTTACAATTAGTTTCCACCTTGCAGAGTTTAAATAGAGTTAAGCAACATCATTGGTCAATTCCATTCATCTCCTATACGTGATTGGTTAACTCTGTTTAAAATCTGCACTGCGAATACGGGCGAAAATTAGTACAGTAGCAGACACAGTACGTAGGATGTTAAAGTTAATTTATTTTCGTGATAGAACAAACAGAATAGGAGACATAACAAAATGAAAGGAAAGATAGAAGGATGAAATACAGAAAAGTGGTAAGGCTTTGTAACAAAAGGAAGGATAGAAGGATGAGGTACAGGAAGACGGTTAGGCTTCGTCCAGTTTTGCTCTCTGAAATGAAAAAGACGCAACATGAGATTAGGCAATAATAAACACAATACTACTGTGCTATTGTCATATATATGTGTCAAGGTATATATACCCGGAGGTGTACGTCCTATGATATACTCAGTGATACATGAATCATTGAAAAGAACACTTAAAATTTAAAGAAAGAATTAAAAGGTATTAAAGTAATAGATTAATTTTCTTGAAATTGAAATTATTAAAGAAATAAATTAATTTTCTTGAAAAATTGAAATTATTTCGTGCAAGAAAATTAATCTATTTATCATCACAATATTATATTTGTCTAGGAATGTACAACGGAGCGACGCTGTTTGAAATATTTACAATTAATTATATGGCTTATTCAATACCTTATCTGGCATCTTTGTAATGCTCATCATCTGAGCCTTTGTTAACTTCTCCCCAGACTTTGGTGTAATAGACTCCCCGTCGGTTACTTGCAGGTAGATAACTTTGCCTAAAAGCAAGATATTATCTTATATATAAAAATCTCGTGTCACGGTGTTTGTGGTCGAACTCCTCCGAAACGGCTCGACCGATTTTTATGAAATTTTTTATGTATATTTGGTAGGTATGAGAATAGGTCGTAAAGTATATTTCATATCGCTAGGTAATTAGGATGTCCCTAACCAAAAAAAAAATTTCATTTTTTGCAAAAATTTTTTTTGTATTTTTTTTTTATTTGGCATCAAAAAATATCTATAACCCGAAATTTTCACCCTCCTACACCCACCCTCTCATTTTTAATCGCATTTTAATATTTTTGTAGGAACAATATCCAAATAATTTAACAGCTGTTCATATTTCAAACAGAAGTCATTCACGAGAAGATCGCGTCATTTTGACATTTCATTCTGCATTTGTTATGTATCACAACGCACTGCATGCAAAATGTTGGATGATTTATTTTAATTTATAAGACCGTATACGAGTTATAAAGGAACTACTGAGGAAATCGATAGTGTAATTTCCGCAGAAATTCCAGATCAGTCTACTGATCAACTATTGTTTGATATTGTTACCAAAAACATGATTCATGGCCCATGCGGCGAACTGAATTGTTTATCGCCTTGCATGGAAAATGGAAAATGTACAAAGCGTTTTCCTAAAGATTTCACCAACGACACGATCAAAAATGTCGACGGATATCCAATCTATCGTCGAAGAAATACTGATAATGGCGGACAATCATTTACCATAAATATCAAAAACGTAAACATTGACATTGACAATCGTTGGGTGGTACCGTATTCGCCTCTGCTGAGCAAAACATTTAATGCTCATATTAATGTTGAGTTCTGCATTCGGTGAAGAGCATTAAATACATTTGCAAGTATGTGAATAAAGGCAGCGATATGGCTGTGTTTCAAATTCACAATACGGATGTGAATGTTCCTCGATTGAATGACAACGACGAAATAATGCGCAACCAAATTGGCCGGTACATCAGCTCAAATGAAGCTATCTGGCGTATCTTTGATTTTCTAATTCATGAACGGAACCCAGCAGCTATACATTTAGCCGCCCATCTTGAAATGGCCAGCGCGTATTTTTCACCAACGAGATAGCAATTGAGCGTGCCATAAATCCACCAAAAACTGCACTCACGGAATTTTTCGAATTGTGTAATCGTGCAGATACTTTCGGTGCCTTTGCACGAACATCACTCTATTCCGAAGTTCCACGCTATTTCACATGGAATCAAATAAAAAAAATGGATGCCCCGCAAGCAAGGCACACCAATTGATGAGTATCCCGGCCTATTCAAATCAAACACTTTGGGCCGAGTATATACCGGGTGAGTCACCTAACGTTTGTACCTTAAATATCTTTGTTGTTTCTATAGATACGTCAAATATGATAAGGACAAAGTTGAATGGTACAATGGGGCTGACTTGATGCCAAAAAAAAATTTTGTTTTCATGTCATTTTTTTAGTGACTTTGACTTTTTTAAATGGAACCACCCTTTTTTAAATACCTGTAGTGATAGTCCCTTTCATTAGGAATTCAGTGATTATTATTATTCCAAGGTCATTCAAGGTCAAGGGCAGAAAAAACGTATGAAACCAAAATATGGAAGCAGAATATCTGTATTTTATAAATGTTCGAAATGATGGTCGTCTACGTCGATACATTGTTGTAAACGAGCTCTGAAGGAATTTTGAATTGTCATAATTACATCCGAGGTGATATTCGTACATGCTGTGATGATACGCTGACGCATATCCTCAACTGTTGATGGAGCATCCACGTACACGGTCCCTTTTAGTAGACCCCATAAGAAGAAATCCAATGGATTTAAATCAGGCAAGCGTGCTGGCCACGACACAGTTCCGCCTCGTCCAATCCATCGATTTGGAAATCGAGAATTCAACGTTTCTCTTGCTACTCGTGCATAATGAGCGGGACAACCGTCATGTTGATACCACATATCATAGCGATTTTATAAAGGGACATCTTCTAACAAAATTGGCAGATCTTCTTGCAAAAATTGAGCGTATTTCTGTCCCGTCATCATTCCGTTAATGAAATATGGTCCAATTACTTTGTCGTTCCAAATACCACACCACACGTTTACGCTCCATTGTCTTTGATGATCAACCTGTCGCATCCAGTGCGGATTATCCACAGACCAATAATGGGCATTCCGTAGATTAATTGAGCCATGATTAGTGAATGTTGATTCGTCCGTAAACAAGACATTAGAAAAAAAAAGAATGATTTTGAAGCAAACCCCATTGACAAAAGTTAATCCTATTTTGAAAATCATTCCCGTGCAATTCTTGATGGAGCGATATGTGGAACGGATGAAATTTATGTCGGGCCAGAATTCGTATTACGCTACTCTGGCTTATGCCTGCTTCCCGGGCAATTTTTCTCGTACTCACGTGAGGATTGACAGCTATAGCTGATAAAATATTAATTTCATTGTCTTCATTAGTCGTGGGATTCTTCCGTTTGTGTTGTCTTGCATGTATACTTCCAGTACTTCGGAACAGCCTGTACGTATTAATGAAAGTCTGTCTAGAAGGAATGTTTCGCTCGGGGTATCTTTCTTTATAAAGTAATCCGGCCTGCACTGCATTCTGTCTATATTCACAGTAAATCGTGATCATATCACACTTTTCAGTCATTGAATAAGACATACCGGAATCGCGTTTGGAAACATACTGATATTAAATAAGAATCCTGAATAACAATAACATTGAAGGAACTTAGTATTATTTACTTTAACTACAACCATAGTATGTTTATTATTCTACTACCAGTCTCAACCGTGATAAACGTATTCTGCTTCCATATTTTGGTTTTATAAGTTTTTTCTGCCCTTGACCTTGAATAACATTGGAATAATAATCTGCAGGTATTTAAAAAAGGGTGGTTCCATTTAAAAAAGTCAAAGTGACCTTGATATCTCTAAAAAAAATGACATGAAAACAAAATCTTTTTGGCATCATGTCAGCCCCATTGTACCATTCAACTTTGTCCTTACCATATTTTACGTATCTATGGAAACAACAAAGATATTTGAGGTGCAAACGTTAGTAGATCCACACCACTCCTGGCCGTCACAACAAACCCCCACCACTTCCCCTATGAGTCATGTAGCGCCCCGTGCGTTGTTCCCCGCACTGCACTATGGTGCCAACCCCGCGCCCATGTACCCTGCTCTCCACGGCCCCCGGCGCCGATTCCTAGGGGGATATCATGGTCGGTAATTATGCAGTGACCA
>JARQSW010005346.1:0-12015 GCA_030142375.1 Calameuta pallipes
CTTCACAAATTTTTCCTGGCTTTATTGTTTCAAACATATAATGAGATTTGTGTTCAATGTGTCTTTTTAATTTTACTTGAACAGTTGACATTTTATCGAAAGATCGCGGCAAAACGCTGATCATCTCATTAACTTCGACCGGGATATTAACTACACTACCTTTTAATGACAATTGAGGGTTAATGGCGTATGGCTGCAATGCTTTTATCTGCATGAACGGAATATACGGAGATACCATTCGTTCCTCAACCTCTGACAAGTCTGATACGATTTTTGGCACAGATGGGAATCTCAATTCTGCATTTGATGCAGTTTTTGGAACTTGTCCTAGCATTATATATTTTTTACACGTTTTACATGCGTACTGCGATGAATTATTAAATATTTTATTAATAAATTCATAAATATTTTTCTCTGTATCGGCAAACTTTTTCCGTATAATATCTTTGTTCAAACGTTCTACCGATTTCATGAAAAATAAATTGTCACAACATAAGCATACTGTATTAGGTCCTTCCTTGCGATTTTTGAAAAAATTCACCATTAATAAATTTTGATAATATTCAGCACATTTTTTTTTTTACTATTGACCTTTCGATTAACCAAATTACTGTAATTTTCTCTAAACCTGAAAAAGTCATCGAGTCGTAATAATCTCTTCATTTTCATGTTTTTTGAATTTTCTTCATTGATATACTTATAATTTTTACGAGAAATCATTTTAATAATTCTATTTCGCTTATAATCCATTGATCTGCGCTTATGATCTTTGCGTCTAATACTACATTTAACTCTATTTTTAATTTGTTCATTTATCCGATAAATAGTACTGTGTCTTCTAACTCTCATATTTTTTAAATTTATTTCAGTTTCAAATTTTCTGTAGGAAGATTCGTGGCGTATGACTTTCATCCTTTGGACATTCATTTCTCTTTCTACTTTTTTATACGAAAAATCTTGTCATTTATTTTTCATTATTTGTACATTTTTGTCTCTTTCTACTTTTTTATACGAAATATCTTGACGTTTGATTGTCATTCTCTCTAAATTTCTATCTGTTTCTAGTTTTTTGTATACAATATTTTGCCGTGCCTGTGTAATTCGTTGTACATTTTTTTTATTTTCTTGCTGTCTATAAAATCCATCTTGTCTTATTTTTTTCATGCGATTAATATTTTGAATTTTTTTATATTCCGCATAATCTTTATTTTGTCGCATTTGTGCAACCAATTCTGCACATTCTTTTCGTTTAATAGTATCTACATTTTTTAATTTTTTTGCACTATTATTATTGATATTATCCTCATTACTATCTAACGCAGAATTTACGTTTCTATCTCGTTTACGTTTATTCATTATATTACTATCATACTCTATTTTTTCCTTATGTGAATTATCAGACCGCAAAAGACGCATTCTATTTTTTGCTAATCGAACCGTTTTCAATGTACTATTCTTTTTCAATTTTGGCATTATGTTATTGAATATATCGGAATCCTTATCTTTTAAATAAAAAATAAGTACGAACCAATATTTTCGAGGATAAATTCAAAATATTCTCGTCTTACGTAGTTTTCAACACAATTTCCAATTTTCGAAATTTTCGTTTCCACAGTAGCTCAATTTAAGACGGAAGGAGACGGAAGATACAGTAGCTTAATTTAAATGGAGACGGAAGAATCCAGGTTTTATTTTCAACGTGGAACAATACTAAAATGCTGCTAATGACAAAACGTAATATTGTTAATTTAATATTAAAAGTAATTGCACACCTAACAATTACGATTTTATCTACGATAAATGAAGCATGTATAAAGTACCCTTATTTAAATCCGCAAATCAATTATCAAATAATAAGCAAAGCAAGATATAAATTTTATCTTAAACACATGAACAAAATGTACACAATACCTTTTTTTTCTTCAAGATATTTCTTAAATTATATTGCTTTCTTCAAATCCTATTTCAATAATTATATAAATTTGTCAACTTCTGTCTTGACAGAAGCTTAACATCCAGCTGATGCTGCTGTCAAAAGCGGAAAGTGTCAATGTTGTGTTGATAACAATTGAATTAAATGCCTAGCAACCTGATTCCAAAGACGATAGATTAAGGTAGTTGTATCGTGGTGGTTTTATACGACGATTTTTATTTTAATTTTAGGATTTAATATTGAGTTGGCATGAAAGTAATGAGACATTCTAGAAAACTCGGCACATGTCCGTGTAAAATTAAGTTAAATAGTTCACGTTTCTCATTTGCCTTCCATATAATCGAATTAATTAGAGAGGTGTATAAGATTTCAATGTCTCCCCAAACTCGAACGCATCAGTGGATTTCCACCAAATCTTATAGCCAACAACCTTAATCGATTATTGAAATGAATCGACCATAGCATTGTAAGTCAAATATTTCTGAATCGGCAGAAATTCAAAAACTTGAATATATGTATAATCAGATCCGTTTTTCCAATCTCCGCCAAATTTAAAACACATCACGGCTAAACGATGTTTCATACTTTTGGAAAATTGGAGATCAATCGGTCAAAGTTGACGGAAATTATATTAATAAATTTGATTTTTCGAAAAATTCAAAATATCATAAAATCAAAACTTCTCGATCGATTCGGTCCAAATGCAATACCAACCAACCTTGGATAAATATCTCTTTGTCAAGAACTATTTAGACGATTATCACAAAATTTGCGATCGCTAGAGTGCGAACGTCCTTTTTTTGGAATTTTGAAAATGACATAAATTTTGAGTCACAGCTTGAATCATGACAAAAATTATAGTAAATGAAGGGATTATAGAGCTGCACATGCCTGCAAAATTTGGAGGCTGTAGCTAAAACCGTTCTCGAGTTATACACGTTTGAATTTCGAGAGGCCATTACACACATACACACACACACACATACATCCAGACATTTTCTCCAAACGCGTTTTCTCGACGTTTTGGAACATTCTAAGCATGGTGGCATAATAATCTCGACATGAAAATTTTTCACCGTCACATAGCTTCCTCTATGAGGAAGCAAAAACCTATGAATACGTCATTTTCACTATTTATATACCTATGCATAAAATATACGTATTTTTCAAATATAAATATAAACTCATACGGTTCATACATTATTTTAACAAAAGCAAATCATCCATTGTTTAGATTTTAGCTAAAATTTAGTTCTTCGCAGAATAATGAAATATACATATTAATATACATAATAACTTTTTTCTTTTATTAGTGTAAGTGCCTGGTAATAATCAATAAACTATATTGGATCATTCCGCAATACAATTAATCATTATAGAATAATAGACTCTGAACAGAAAATGAGCGATCCAAATTGGAGTGATGTTTCAGTAAGTTTCGAATACACGTGTACGGTGTCTCCGGAGACTTTATTAGTCTATAAAAATCGATTCAACGAATAAAGCGCTCACTTCCGAAACCACTGGCAACCCAATATTCTGTTTAACCCTTTTAGTGCCGGGCGAAAAACAGGTGCATATGCGAGAATAACCGGCCAAATTTCACAATTTTACTAGGGTATGGGAAAATGCTCATAAAAACCAAACGAGAAGCAGTATTTACATGATTAAACAATCAGTATACTAAGGATGAAATAGAGAACAAAATAATGACGCTAGTTTTTCTGTACTCATTTAAAACTACATAAATAATAAAGGTATAAATGTTAAATAAAAAAGTAAAAGTTGAGTTCTCTCTTATAAAACGTATTTGCACATACGAAAACTCATCTTTTCATCAGAATTTTATATGGAGCAATTATTATGAAGTATATACTTTGCATTTCCAATGGGCCCAACCCCACAGCGTTTTACGCCGCAGATCGGATGTCGCCTGAGCGGTGACCATCGGTGTTTATGTTAGATTTCGGTACCTCCAAGCGAAAGGATAAAGTCTTCGTCCACAAAGAGTTAAGACGAAAAACAATTTTTTTAATTCTTTCGAATGAAATTAGATCATTTATAACGTATTACAAATTTATTTTGAGATAGAGTTCTTCCGCAATGCGAATAGTAAAGCGATACAAGGCGCGGGCCGATATATCAGCTCTGGCACTTCTCGCCAGTACAGCAAGAGCCGATATATCGGTCTCCGGCACTAAAAGGGTTAAGAGAAAATATAAAAAAAATCGGCAAAAAAATATTATTAATAGGAAAATTAAAATATTCTGTTATTGGCATAAAAATCAGACAAGCTCGAACTCATGTTTTTTTTCCACTAATTGCGAAGCACAGCTTGCACGACAACTACAAAAAACTTAATATCCTGTATCTCATTCACCAATATCGTACTATCACGTTACAGTGTTCTAAAATACTAACAAACCATTAGAGCCAAAATCCAATATACTTTTAACAAATTTCCAAAATTCGTTACATAAGACTAATTTAATCAAACTTTCGAAAAGAAACTTTACACGATGTTACGGACAGATACTCATAAATAATACGAACCGTCGTTAAAAATGAGGAGAAACGAATTTAATGACTTGTTTTTACCCACTGACTTTCCTGCGACCGATCAATGTGCTGATTATCTGGAACAATCTTGCGCACGATTTTTGTGCGCCTTACACTAGAATATAAAAATAAAAAAATTATAATAATATAATGGGATACCTGATAAAAGGATTATTTTGATAGAATAATTAATGAAAATAAAGTTTATCTTTCATTAATGATTCAATTTAAATATATTAAATTATTGTTAATAATAAAAATTACTATAAATAAAATTATTTATTATATTAATTTTTTACTTTTGTGACATCCAATTGACGATTGCACCCGATCGGTATAGTGGTAGTTGGAGGATCGGTAGACTTCACCCTATTGAGTATATTTACAACGCTTACTACCCCCGACGAAAGATCGCATGCAATCGGTAAGGTAGTAATGGGAAGTCAGATACGCTCCACACCACTGGCGAGTATTTATAAGCAATGGGCAACGTCAGGAGGATGTTCACGATGGCCTGTTTAGGGTCTAACCTTTCGGAAATTTACCCGGGATCGGCCAGTTACTTACACCCTGTGTCGTTGATGGTTATGAGACTGATTGTGCAGAGCGAATTGTTACCGACGGTGGTTAGAATTCAAATTCAGAATTTGAATTCATTATGAAAATGAATAAACTGAATCTCTACTTACGATACTGTGCACTCGATTATGAATTAGGAAATTTATAATTCTTGGATTAGTACAGACGCTGGTTTAGGCTTAAGGGAGGATTGATAGAAGAGAATTGTACAACAGGTTGAGTTCGGATAAGAACAGATTTGACAATATATTTCTATTTAAATGTAAAATAAAGTAACTTACGTTGATAAAATGGGTTGACGATATGTTATTCAACGAGTGAATACGAATTCGGAATAAGCGACAAAAGACTTAGAAAGATTTAAAGAATTAAAAGTTGAATATGGAATTTGAACTTAGAAATTTTTCCGTTGAGTTGAACTCTTAGAGAATGATTTACTTTTTCATCTGACTGAACCTTCTTGTTCTTTACTTCCGACTCCTGACTTGACTCTATGACTGTTGACCCGAAACTGATCAGGGGTCGAACTAGACTTTACCAAAATGATTCGCGACTAACGTGGTGACTTCTGATTTGCAGTTCACCCATGGTTAATTATTATTAAGCCCCGGTCACTGGGCGGAGTTTTAACCTCCACTTCTTAATCTTCTATTTGTCCTTTGCAGCTCCTTCCTTATACGATAAGATTTGGGCCACCTTAGGGCCCATACTCGCTATTTTGTTTATACCATGATTTCTTTGGGAGCAAAAGTGTGAAGGGGAGCTGTCGATATATTTATTCACGGTAGGCGCCGGGTTAGAGTGATTCTTAGTAAGGTGATATTTAAGTTATCGTTGTTATAATTTATGTCAGATGAAGGTGATCGATGTATAGCAAAGGCTGATTCCGTTTCGATGGAGGTTCGCAATACGTTGCACTGAACAGAATTATAATAAAAGTGCAAAGTATGATTGCAGGTTCTCATCCGGACGTAACACTTTATATTAATATTAAGAACTTTAATTGCTATTGCTATATCTTCCCATTCGTGAATAGTTATTTGAATAATATTAGAGATTAATTTAATAAGATTCATCCCCATTATTATATTACCTAAAATAATTAATAGACAATATAATTATCTATTTCAATATTACATTAATACAAACTATTAGTTCATCAAGATTTTTAATTGCAATCACTCTTATATGAATTAATAACTTTAACTCTAATATTTTTAATGTAAGTTTTATAAAAATTATTATTAGAATAGCAATAATCTTAAAAATAGGAATATACCCCTTTCATTTATGATATATTGAAATTATAATAAATTTGACATGAATAAATTTTTTTTTAATATCAGCTTGACAAAAAATTATTCTTTTAACAATTATTTCTCATTTTAACGAAAATTTAATTATTTATCTAACAGTTATTATCTTTTCGTTAGCGAGGTCAATTCAAGGAATTTATCAAAATAATCTTCGAAAAATTTTTACTTTTTCATCAATTAATCAAACCAGAGGATTAACTGTTAATTCATCTACGTCTATTTACTTAATAATGTTATATATATTAAAATACATAATTTTATTTTGTGTTATTTATATATTCAATATTAATAATTTTCCTTATATTCATGAACTTTATTTAATAAATAATTACCATTACTTAACAAAATTATTTTTATTTTTAAATATTCTATCTTTAGCTGGGTTACCTCCATTTATAGGGTTTATTATAAAAGTTATTTCAATTAAATTTTTAATTTTAAATAAATTATATTTAGTTACTTCAATATTAATTATATCTTCTCTAATAACACTTTTTTTTATTTACGATTAACTTATGCCTCAATAATTTTAATTAGTTCTAAACTTAAAACTAACTTATTAAAAGTATGTCTAAAAACTTTTTCTCATAAAATATAGTTTCCTATTAAATTAAATTATTTAATATTCTTAATTACTGGTTTAAGCCACTCTATTTTAATTATCTCAATTATATTTGACTTATACTAAGATTTTAAGTTAAATTAAACTATTAGCCTTCAAAGTTAATTATAATAAATTTATTATTAAATCATAGTAAACTTACATTCTTATCCACTTCTTTAAATCTGCAATTTAAAATTTTTATAAACTATAAGACTTAATTTTAAAATAAAATTTAATAGTAAAAATATTAATTTTATAAATAAATTTACAATTTATCGCCAAAACTTCAGACATACTATCCTTATTAAATTTAATGATATTTCATATGCTTTATTCATCTTTAAGATTAATTAGTCGAGCTGAATTAGGAACTCCAGGCCCACTAATTAATAACGATCAAATTTATATTTCAATCGTAACTGCTCACGCATTTATTATAATTTTCTTCATAATTATACCAGTTATAATTGGAGGGTTTGGTAATTGATTAATTCCATTAATATTAGGAGCACCTGATATAGCATTCCCTCGTATAAATAATATAAGATTTTGATTATTAGCCCCCTCTTTAACATTATTATTAATTAGAAGATCAACTAATCAAGAAGTTGGAACAGGATGAACTGTATACCCTCCCTTATCGAACAATCTTATCACAGAGGGCCATCAGTTGACTTAGCTATTTTTTCTTTACATTTAGCAGGAATATCTTCAATTATAGGTGCTATTAATTTTATTTCTACAATTATTAATATACGCCCATTAGGTTTAGGATTAGATCAAATATCTTTATTTAGGTGGGCTGTAGGAATTACAGCAATTTTATTATTATTATCTCTTCCTGTATTAGCTGGAGCCATTACTATGCTTTTAACAGATCGAAATTTAAATACAACATTTTTCGACCCAGCTGGAGGTGGAGATCCAATCCTATACCAACATTTATTCTGATTTTTTGGTCATCCAGAAGTTTATATTTTAAGTTTACCTGGATTTGGAATAATTTCTCATATAATTTTTTTAGAAACTGGAAAAAAAGAAACCTTCGGTATACTAGGAATAATTTATGCAATAACAGGTATTGGAATCTTGGGGTTTGTAGTATGGGCTCATCATATATTTACCGTAGGAATAGATGTAGATACCCGAGCATATTTTACATCTGCAACATTAATCATTGCAGTTCCTACTGGTATTAAAGTATTCAGATGGTTAACAACTTTACACGGATTTAAATTTAATAACTCACCTACAATACTATGATCAATTGGATTTATTTTTTTATTTACCTTAGGAGGACTAACAGGAATTACTTTAGCAAACTCATCAATTGATATTATTTTACATGACACATACTATGTAGTTGCTCATTTTCATTATGTTTTATCTATACGAGCTGTTTTTGGCATCATAGGAGGTTTTATTCACTGATACACATTAATTACAGGATTAACTCTTAATCCTTTCTGACTAAGCAATCAATTTATACTAATATTTATTGGTGTAAATACTACATTGTTCCCCCAACATTTTTTAGGATTATCTGGTATACCTCGACGATACTCAGACTACCATTCATTTTTATCTTGAAATATTATTTCATCTATTGGATCATTAATTTCCAATCGACAAATTATTTTTAATGAAAATATGTCCTCGTGAATTGAATGATTACAAGAATTTCCTCCCATAGAACATAGATACTCAGAATTACCAATTTTAATTAAATTCTAATATGGCAGATTAGTGCATTAGATTTAAACTCTAAATATAAAATTTAATTTAATTTTTATTAGAAATGTGTACATGGTCTAAAATTTCTGTTCAAGATGCTAACTCCCCTTCAATAGAACACCTAACTATATTTCACGATCATATTTTAATAATTAATATCTTAATTACTATATTAGGAATATATATTAGTATTTCTATTTCTTGAAATAAAATTATTAATCGAACAATAATACAAAATCAATTTATTGAATTAATTTGAACTTTTATCCCTATAATTATTTTAATTTTTATAGTATTTCCATCAATTAAAATCTTATATTTAATAGATGAAATTTTTTCTCCCATAATAACTGTTAAATATATGGGCCATCAGTGATACTGAAGATACGAATATTTAGATTTTAATAATATTGAATTTGACTCATTTATAATTCCCACTGAAGAATTAAATAAAAACGAATTTCGTCTATTAGAAGTAAGAAATCGTATAATTGTTCCATTTAATACTCAAATTCGACTATTAATCTCTTCCGTTAATGTAATTCATTCATGAACAATCCCTGCAATAGGAATTAAAGTTTATTGACGCAGTATTAGACGAGTAAATATAATATAATTCAAGATACCAATAAATACAAAGAACGTGACTTTATTTGATGGAAACTCAGACGAAGTAACAACTTGTTTATAATAAAAAGAGTGACGTTGTCAAGAACAAATTTATCGAACAGAAGATCATGGGACACTCGTTCACACCTTGTTTCCAATGATTTGTTCTCTTCAATAAAGTTGATGCAACACCTAGTCGAATTAATCAATCTGATCTACTAACAATTCGATCGGGTTTATTTTATGGACAATGTTCTGAAATTTGTGGAGCAAATCACAGATTTATACCTATTATTGTAGAATCAACTAACCTACAATCATTTATTTCATGAATTAAAACATTTTAATTAACCCTGTATTAATTTTTGTATTCATTAGATGACTGAAATGTAAGTACTGGTCTCTTAAACTATTTTAGAGTAAATTTATAGGATTTCACTACTGAATAGTCTATATATGTTATAAATCGAGCATTTCTATAGACCATCATTGAATGTTTGTTTAATAATAACGAGAGCAGTTTGTCGACACTTTTCGAGGAAGACGGTCGTACTATTTCTCAATAAAGATTATGTTTGTTTAAAATACATCGGTCTACATTTTATTTATGAATCATCCTGGCAATGAAAGTACTGAAGTGTGCGACAAATTAACAATTACTTCTAATGAAACTTATAAGATTTTATTAAAAATTAGTTAATTTCATTATAACATTAAATTGTCAATTTAAAATAATTTTATTTATTAAATACTTTTATATCCCACAAATATCCCCAATAAACTGATTAATATTTATATTCACTTTAATTTTAATTATATGTATCTCTTGAGGCAGATTTAGAGACAGACAATCAAATATTAGCTTTACGTTGTTCAGTTGTGTTGCTAGGCAACTTGTTGATAGAAAAATAAAAGGGACAGTAGTTAGTTTTGACGATTCGAGGGTGAGCGAACACGTTTGGTTCGAGCTCACAAATAAAGATTTGCTCATTTTGTGACCGCGTACTCATTTAATTCGGAACGTAAATTAACGCGAAGTCGTAACGAGAAGTGCGATACTCTTTAGTCTATTTTATTTACTTACCTCAAAATTTTAATAACAATTTAAATTCCAATAAATTAAATTATTCTAATTTAAAAAATACACATTTAAACTGAAAATGATAACAAATCTATTTTTGATTTTTGACCCAGCCACTACAATTTTAACATTACCGATAAATTGACTAAGATCTTTTATTAGGCTAATTATTTTACCTTATGCTTTTTGACTAATCCCATCACGAATCAATATAATATGAATTCAATTAACAGTTTTTATTAATAAAGAATTAAAAATCTTAATTAATAAAAATGCTATAAGAAGAAATATTATCTTTACAACTATTTTTATTTTTATTATAATTAATAGTTTTATAGGATTATTAACATACATTTTTACTAGATCAAGTCACATATTGATAACCTTAAGTTTATCTCTTCCTTTATGAATCCTTAATAATTTTCGGATGAATAAAATTTTATAATAACATATTTGTATAGTACCAATAGGAACACCTCCTATTTTAATACCATTTATAGTTATAATTGAATCTATCAGAAATTTAATTCGACCGGGCACGTTAGCAATTCGACTAGCAGCAAATATAATTGCAGGTCATTTACTTATTACTTTAATTAGATCAACAGGACCTTCTTCAAGAAAAATTAGAATTAGAATTAGAATTTTAGCACAAATTTTATTATTAACATTAGAAAGAGCAGTTGCAATTATTCAAGCTTATGTTTTGTCCGTACTAAGAACATTATATTCAAGAGAAATTAAATAATATTTTAAATGTCAATAAATAATCATCCCTTTCAATGAGTACTGTGCGAACCTTCACAGAGTGAAGACGTGTGTTGATAAACGCTCAGCGACAAGTCGATCGTAGTATATTGCGCGCCAAATATAATATAGGGCTATAACAGCCCATACAGTTTCTTCATTCGCAAGAATGCAAAATCACAGTAGTGATTCAGCAATGGCTTTTCATGATGAAATTCCATTGTCCCAAAGTTCTCCAAAAGTTTTTACATACACCGTTCAGAGCACTAGTGAAATTAGTTATGCAGCGGCCACCCAAAATCAGCAGTTTCCTAAACGTGACCAAGGTTGACTTATAGACTGTGTAGAAAAATTGAATCTGACCGATTATACGAGTGCTGTGGGTGAAATAGTAGGCAACAAGAACATTTTATATTCCACAAGAATTTCAAACAACAGAGTATGTCTGTACTTAGCGTCTAAAGAGCTGGTCAGTGAGCTGATTGACAACAAGTCATTCATACAAATAGGTGAGATCAAAGTAAACATTAGACCCTTAATAACCAAACAGCAGAGAGTGATTTTCTCAAATGTGGCACCGCCAATCCCGCATTATGTGCTTGAGAATATTTTAGAAAATCTGAACATCAAGCGTGGCGCTCCGATAACTACACTCAAAGCATCCATTGCGAAGGACGGGCTCAACCACGTTCTAAGCTCTAGGCGTCAAACATATATTGACCCTAACGATGTTTCAAAATTACCAGATCTCCTGAAAATTAACTACGAAGATGTTACATACTATGTCTATCCAAGTACGGCAACCCTTAAATGCTTCGTATGCAAAATGGAGGGGCATATAGCTAAACATTGC
>JARQSW010005474.1:0-11755 GCA_030142375.1 Calameuta pallipes
AACGTAGGTTGGTTCTCGCAGATTGTCGTTCTCGGATTTTAGCTATCGGTATCGGGTCTAAGAAAAAATACGTTACACGCCATAACGGATGTTGCAGTCTGGACATTCCAGGCAATAGAGACTCAGATCTCTGGAACATCCAGGACATCTTCCTAAGGCTTTTCCGCCTTTTGGGTTGGCAAGTTCAGGAACGCCTAGTTCTTTCAAGACATCATCGAAAGAAGATAGATTTTAAGAGGTAGTGGTAGTCCGACCATAACTGACGGTTAACTCGCAAACTCCTACGGGGAATTTTCAAATCTGTCATGTAATATTTCCCTACAATTTTAGTATTCCTATCCGCTAGTTCTACGATCATGGTATTCGCTTTATGATAACCGGACCCAGATATCGGTGGGCCAACTTGGCGGAATAGCGTTCTGATTTCTTACTTAATTTCTTATTAGGGTAATAGACTTCAGTATCTTCTTTTAGTTCAATTTGCTGTACCCTGTCTATATTAACTTTAGCAAGTCGTCTAGCGGAATAAGTCTGCAGTTGGTTTTCGACCTTATGACGTAATTTGTCGAATTTAACTATTCTTTTTGTCCAATCATTTACTAACTCGTTTGTCACGGCCTGATGTTCGTCAGCGAAACTCTTCATTTACATTACATTTGCCTCTCGTGCATGATTAAGGTAAAACGGAGTGACTCTACTACCAGAACGCGGAACGGTGTTATAATCTAATTGAAGTTTTGTAGAATTTTCGTCCCACTCATTCTTATTATTAGTAATAGATGCAGCGATCAGAGGCTTTATTGTTCTGTTCATGCGCTCCACTGGGTTAGCTTGCGTGCGCGACAACGGGGTAGTGATATGATTAATAAATAAAATGAATAAGAAAGGCTTTGACGCCTTTATTAACATATTCGGTACCGTTGTCTGTAATAATTGATTCCGGAATTATTCCCCATCTATCGAATATGGTTTCTAACGCTTTTATTACTATTTTGCCGGTCTGATTGCGCACTGGAAAGAGCTGGACAAATTTAGTGTACAGGTCTTGAACGACAATAATGTACGAGCTGCCCTTATTCGAACGGGTGAAAGGTTCTACGGTGTCCATTGACAATTGCGCCCAGGGAGTAAGTAGCGGTCGCGTCCTTAATGGTCCTTTCAACGAGTTTTGATTGTATTTGACTTTAACGCAAATGTCGCAATCTTCGACATAAGCCTTAACGTCCTGAGACATACCTGGCCAGAAGTAATTTTGTCGGATACGATCGTGCGTACTGTCTCTTCTTAAATTACCTGCTTATGGGCTCTCGTGGTTTTCGTGTAGAATTTTCAAAACTTCATCTGGTGTAATAACTCTTTTCCACGGATGTTCATCGTCAATGAGTAATTTCGCGTAATCTGGTCTATAGTATGTAACGTATTTTTTTTCCTTGACCCGATACCGATAGCAAAATCCGAAAATGACGATCTGCGAGAACCAACCTACGTTACCTTCGTCCGTCCACCCTTCGTTCGTGTATCCGCATGCGAGGCGGGCGCCAGCTAATTCTTGTTTCACCGGGAATTGACGAGCCGGTATGAACTGGGAGTTGGGTTGGAACAGGCCCAACTCCCCCAAAACGAGAGCTCTAACGGAACCTATCAGAAAGACGATAGCTTAACGGATCCTTCGGTTTTTGGGGACGTGGGAAATCGAGAAACGCAACCGTAGGTGCTGATCTTTCGGGTCGCGTAAAATCAGCAAACGCAACTGGATGCACGAACGGGAGCGGACGGAAACGGAAATGCACGGCCGCTCAGGCTGCTAGGTTAAGGTAGAGAGGGTCGGAGTAAGCGTCAGACAAATAGTGCGCGATACAGAGAGCGACTAATCGAGAACGTAACAGATCGAAATCCCTTCACCAATTAATAAATTGGGAGTCCTCACCGGAGCTGGTGCAGCTAATCCGTGATCGCCGAGAACCGTATCCAAAAGACAATCAGGTGGGCACTGCACTAGGGCACAGCCCTACACCTCCGTAACACTCACAGGAAATCCACAGAATTTCCTGGATATCGTAAGAACAACGCGAGAACTGTACAAACGAGAACTTTCTATACCGCACCGAAACACGGCTAGAAAAACTATCAAAAGATAGCACGGGAGCGCGAGCTAGTTTGTGACACCTCGGTCGGTGCCCCGAGACATACTGATTTGACAATAGCCAAACTCGAGAACTAATCATTCTGATTGGTCGAGAGCCTTATAGCCGATAACTCTTCCTTTCCTTTGAGTCGTCCCTTTAAACCAAATCGAGAGCGTTCTTTAACAACCCGGTACGTAACATTGGAGACCCTCCGCGGACGCTTCCCCAAGGCATCGGGCGTCAGTTGGGCACCACATCCTTAACTCGGGCAGGGGGTTCCTCCCCTGTCCTTAACCGTATCAAACTTATCCTCCGCCCGCTCTACAGCTCTTTGCCCATCTCCAGCGGGGCGCTAGTATTTCAGCCGGACTTCTGCCGGTCCGTGGAGACATCTCCGTCGGGTACTCTCCTCTGCCGGGCAACTCGGTACGTCGAGACTATCTCCCCTCGGCAGATTCGAGCACCTCGACCTCCACTAACTCATAACGAAATCGTGCGAGAGCATTGGCATAACTGTACTAATGACCCGAGAGCATAGTTTCTGACCAGGGCGGCGACCCGAAGGGAGCCGGAAATCGAGAACGTTATCTGTATCGGTAACCGGAGTCGCCTTGTCACCATGAGTCGAAAAATCGCGTCACAAGTAATATAGCTCATCGTTTTCGATTTTCCAATCTGGGAATCTGTCCGGTTGCTTGCTCACAAGTTCACGTTTGGTCGCATACCAGTCCTGATCGCGAATGGTTGTTAATGTTATTTGGCCTTTGACTGTTTCTTTAACAATTTCGTCCCAGCCGGACGAGTCAACATCGATGTCGAACATGCGCGAGAGGGCGACTGGCGCTTTGTTAGTTGTTTCTCGCCTAAATTCGACAGTCATATTATGTTGTAGCAAATAGATGGCCCATCTAGCAAGGCGGCCTACTGGGTTTCTCAATCCGTACAACCACTGTTAGGCTTGGTGATCGGTAACAACTTTGAATGGCATTCCTTCTAAGTAGCAACGTAACTTTTCATCTACCCAAACTACAGCCAAGCATTTTTTTTCTGTGGTGGTATAATATATTTCCGCGCCTCTTAATGGTCGACGAAGAACCTCGATCAGATTTTCTTTAGCATTGTCGGGATCTTGTTGCACTAAAATTGCATCCAGTTCGAAATCGCTGGCGTCCGTATACAAGGTGACATGTTGTCCCCGTATTGGTGCGTACAATCTAGGCGCGTTCGCTAATGCCATTTTAATTTCCTCGAAGGACTTCTGTTCGGTTTCAGTCCATTTCCAAGGAACTTTTGGGCTATTTAATTTATTAAGTGGGTCCTGTATTCTGGCGATATTCTTCAGGTGTCGATGGTACCAGTTAGCGAGTCCATTAAATTGTCGTAACTGAGTCCTATCTTTCGGTACGGGGAAGTCGAGGATTGGTTGAATTTTCTCTGGGTTCGGCCGCATATCCAATTCGTCAACGATATAACCGAGGAATTTAACGTGAAGCTACTTATCTCACGGTTGATTACTAACTTCGCCTCCCGAAGGACTTCAAACAATATTGACAATAAGGCGAAATGTTGATTAGAGTGTATCGAAAATCCAGTTTTTCATGTTTTGGATGATGGGGAGTGCGTAAAAGTTGTGAAACCATGTCAAATGAAAGTACAAAAAATTTCAGTCCGATCGGATAATATTTACTATCCCCGCAGCGCCCTTCAAATTTGGAAATTTTCATGAAAACATGCAAATTTGCTCGTAGCTTTGCACGGCGACCCGAAGGTCGGTATGGTAATATTTTAGCTCGAGGGTTCATAAAATGTGTCTCGAAATACCATGAAAGGTATGACACATGTCGAGACAGGTACCGGTCGAACCGGGATTTTCATTTAAGCCCCAAAAACCAGGTAGAAAAATGATGGAAAATGTGGAATTTTAGTGAATTGTAGCAAATACGGCATATGTGTATACCTGGGTAAGCGCTGCAACGAGTTAGGGACTAAGATATAGTGCGGCCCCACCCCTACGCCGCCCCCTTCCCCCCTCGCGCTACTGCGCGTCGCCCGGCGGCCGTCCCGTTCCTACGCTAACTTCGTTGTTTGACTGGGCCGTGCATCTCATCTCGACTCGTTTTGACTTGTTCCTACTTGTCTCGCTTCATCGTTGATTCTCAACACACTAGTGTATTTCTTCTAGATTTGGTTAAAGGTTTTCTTTAGTCTGTGGCTTCTGGCAAGCATAATGCCACCAACACGATCTTCTTTTACCTGCCCTATACTTGGCATTCTACGGCGTTTGCCGGAGAGTCAGCTGCCGACGTTGAAGGATGTCCTTCTGGCCTGTTTTGACGAAAAGTTCAATAACACGCATGTGAAAGAACTTTCTCCTAAAGCCCCTTTCCTGGACGTAGCTAAGGTTGTTGCGACTCAGGTTTTGACCCTGTATGAAAAGGCATCAATACCTGCTGCGGGCCAAAAAACAATCACTGATAGAGTTGTTTCTTTTCATAAAGAACACCAGAACCTCCTTAAGTCATACCAGAATAGGTCTAGGAAAGATAGCCGCGGTTTAAAAGGGGCCGTTGAAAAATTTGTTGAAAAGTCTAATGTACTTTTCGACGTGGCTTTTTGTAAATGCCCTATCGACCCAGCTAATCCGGAAGGAAGTATCTGCCACTGTCCTGATAAGTCAAAGAAAGTTCCGGCAAATGAGAAACTCTTTCTCTTAGACCAAAGGACCTCGCGACAGATGGCTATAGGCCAAGTCGATAACAAAGTAACTGCAGTCCTGAGAAAAAAGGAGTCTAGAAAGTCCGCGGTGCTGCAACCAAAATCTGCAGATTATGGTGCTGCTGGTCTATCCACCGCCCCTGAAATACAGATAGAAAGTGAAACACACTGTGGTTCGGACGAGGAGTTCAAAATCAAAATTAAAGGAAATAACCCAGGAACGTCACAAAATAGATCTGCACTGCCTCATACTGCTCTAGTAAGTGATAGGTATGGCTTGAGCTTCAGACAAACAGCTGCCATAGCCTCAGCGGTTCTTACAGATGTTGGTCTTATCAATAGCACAGATAACTCATTTATGATAGATAAATCCAAAATTAAAAAATTCAAAACAGTAGTTCATGGTAGTCATGTGTCCCCTGCTGATGTCTTTACCAAAAACCCACTTCGCGGCCTTTACTTTGACGACCGTAAGGATAAAACTAGTGTACAAGTAAAAGAAGGGGCAAAATACTACCGGCGCATTCATACCGAGGAACACATTTCACTTGTGCAAGAGCCAGGCTCGTGTTATATTGGCCACGTTACTCCAGCATCGGGCACAGCAATTGACATTTCCAAATGCATTCTCAACTTCTTAGATGAAAATAATGCCAGACAATTTCTTGTTGCTGTTGGTTGCGATGGAACTAACGTAAATACCGGGCACAAGGGTGGTGTAATTCGTTTGTTGGAGAAGGAACTAAAACATCCATTACAATGGATTGTTTGTCTCCTCCATTTTAATGAGTTGCCTTTTAGGCACCTTATGCAGTCTCTTGATGCTACCACCAGTGGTCCTAACACTTTTCTTGGCACAATAGCCAAACAGCTAGAGAAATGTGAAAGTCTCCCTGTATGCAGCTTCAAAAAATTGGAAGTGGATTTGCCGGATGTAGATATTGCAAAGCTGAGTAAGGATCAGAAGTACCTGTATGCTATTTCCATGGCCATTCAATCAGGAGTGTGTTCTAAGGACCTAGCGAGGCAAGAACCCAGTCCTCTTGCACACTCAAGGTGGCTAACCGCAGCTAATAGGATACTTCGCCTTTACGTAGCAACAGCCAGGCCATCCGCTAATCTGAAAGCTTTAGTTAGTTTTATCTTGAAAGTTTACGTCCCGTCATGGTTTGCTATCAAGATCAAGCACTCCGTTGTCGATGGCAGCAAGTTGCTTTTCGAAATAGTGGAAAGATCAAGGTATTTGCCTAAGAAACACTGTGATGTTGTCGACTCGGTCATCAGCAATAATGCGTACTTTGCGCACCAAGAAAATGTTCTTCTGTCCATGTTGGCCGACGAAAGACAAGAAGACAGAAAAATGGCAGTTCAAACAATTCTGTCAAAGAGGCAACAGGCTGCGGCTGCAGAAGGCGGGGGCGGAGACACAGACCTACGCATATTCCGTGTTCCTGTACTAAATTTTCAAGCAGCACAGTACATGGAAATGGTAAATTGGCCCAAAGATAAACTATTTGAACCCCCAATTTTGAGTGGAACAGCAGACGAAGCAATTCAGTCATGTGTTGAAGACTGTTCTAAGGTCATGACTTTGGTCGGAGACTTTCCTTGTCACACACAGGCGGTGGAAAGAACGGTAAAACTTGTCACCCAAGCCGCAAAAAGCGTGTGCGGTGCAGAAGCACGTGACAGATACATTAAGTCCATATGCAGGTCAAGAAAAATTATGCCTAAGTTCAACACAAAGAAAGATTTTGTCGCCGCATCAAGCACGGACTCAGACTCTGACTCTTCATGAAAATTTTAAAATTTCAAGGGCGCTGCGGGGATAGTAAATATTATCCGATCGGACTGAAATTTTTTGTACTTTCATTTGGCATTGTTTCACAACTTTTACGCACTCCCCATCATGCAAAATATGAAAAACTGGATTTTCGATACACTCTAATGTTCATCCAGGTCTTGGCTAACTACGATCCAGTCATCTAAATACGCGAAGACCTGTTCGCCCCATTTGTTCGGGAGATTTCTTTCGGCGATCAGTTCCTTAATTCTCCGCTTTAGTTTATCCATTAGAAACTGAAACGTAGAAGGTGCCCCTGTAAGACCGTACGACATTCTGACCCATTCCAACAGTCCTTTACCTTCGACAACGAACGCAGTGTATTTACGACTTTCCTCATCGATAGGGATTTGGTGAAAAGCCTCACTCATATCTAATGTCGAAATTACCTTAGCCTCGTGCAATTGAGACAGGATCGATTTCATATGCTGGAGTGGATACGCTGGCTTGACCGTTTGTCGGTTCACGAGTCGATAGTCTATACAAAATCTTAGACTTCGGTTTGCTTTTGGTGCTACTACCGGAGAACAAGCCCAATCGCTATTACTGTAAACGATAATATCCCTTATCTAATAGACGGTCGACTTCTTTGTTAATAAATTCGCGGACTACCTGGCTCCGACGATAGGGTTTTTGTTATGAGGAGTATGATCGGTTAGTTCGATAACGTGTTTAATGAGGTCAGTCATCCCAGCGAATTCCTTGTCAAATTCCGCGAATTCGGTGTCCAGAAAAGTCTTCAGTAGATTGGCTTCGTCGACTGACAATGCCTTTAACTCTGTTCTTAATAAATTACGTCGTGACAACGGATACGAATATTTGCTCCTGCCCAATGTCTGAGGTTGGATCTATTCGAAACTTAAATAACACCCAAAAATCCATCCCTAGGATCATGTCGTGTGACAAAGTGGGAAGAATACTAAACCACTGCGGACCATAAATATCACCTACATCTATTACGAAACACGTACCCCCTTTTGTCCTAACAACAGACCTATCACCGAGTCTTATTCCATTCTTTGATGTTGAATCTGTAGTGAGTTTTTTCAATTACAGGGATTTTACCCGCTCGTAGGTTGCTTGACTTAAATGCGACCTTTCACTCCCGCTGTCTAATATTCCGCGGACTTTCTGACCGAAGATAGAAATTTCGACTGTTATTTTCATGACTTTCGTTGGTTCTGAAAGACCGTTATTCGCATGGAAGATACGTCGATAAGTTAGATGGTGAACTAGTTGCGCAGGGAAACCTATCGGTTTCCAATCCCTTGTTTGATGTATTTCTAACTGATTAGGCTGCGGATAGTCAGTTACGAATTATCTGTTTCGCTTGATACTAGCGTTGACAGACGGGTCATCCTTCCACCTGATTTTTTTAACGTACCTAGTTCGGTGAGATCAAAGTCGTCTGACATTTCCGAGTCACTAGACAGTTCAGCGAAGACGTTTAATTTCAATGACGGATCACAGTGTTCGTCCTGAATTTGAGTTAAGGTTGCCGAATCAGATTTGTCTAGGGACTTTACCTGCTCTATATTCTTTAATTCTATTAGCCTCGCTTCTGCCCTCTGTGGCAGTAACCTGAGGTTTGACTACTGCGGGCGCTACTCGTTTCCCGAATGCGTTGGACAGTCTTTATTGGCGTGGCCCTTCTTCCTGCAAATGTAGCATATTAATTGTGACTCTGCACGGCAAGTGCGTGCACCGTGTCCTACTTCGCCACAGTTGTAACAAAACATTTTGCTAGGATCCGGGACGAATCTGGGCTGCGATTTAAATTATTCCTTGAAAGCTGACAGTGTTTTATTTTCCTTTTCGAAACGCGGGAGGTTACGCTTAAGTCTTTGTTTCGTTAGGGTTTCCGAATTATTAGACGAATATGACCTTTTCTTATCATTAAGCGAGGTCTTTTGCTGAATGGAATTGAGACCCGCTGCTTGTTCGTCACTGTCTTCACTGTCCGCTGTCTTATCTTCGCTGTTCGTGTCATTCTGCAGATATTTTAATTCTGACCGCGCGGATTTACTTCGCGGTTCCCTCTGAGAATCTAACGACCTACGATAAAGATAACTTCGCTCATTAATATAGTGGAGTAACTCATCGTACCCATTGATTCGCAGGTTTAAGATTTCAAATGTTAACCGGGGATTAAAATTCAACAAGATTTGTTTCAATTGTTCACGGAATGGCGGTGGGTTTTGCATTCTTTCAAATATAAGACTACAGGTAAATTCAGTTAAGGTTTCGCCCTTCTCTAATTTTAGATTATGTAAGTCAAAGAAAAGTGCTCCATCTTAACGCCCCATTGAAATCGGAAGGCTCGAGCAGTCTTCCCAAGTGCGCCAGTATTGTTTATTCAATAGATACCACGCATGATACGGGCCTCCAAATATACAGGGTGTCCCATTTGAAATAGTCCGGTTAAATATCTGTTTAAGGAAGAGCGAGATAGCAAAATGTGTCAGACGAAAGTTGTAGGGTACGAAGGGGGAAAGTCAGTGCAAATAGAATTTATGCTCCTACTATTTATGCTTCTATGTTGCAAGCATAAAGCCAGTTTTTTTAAATGGCAACAACATTTTTAAACCCCCACATATTGTGCGCCTCATCGAGACGAATTCAACCATACCTTATTTTATGATTTTTTTCATCGATTTTCTATGAAATATCATACGAAAATGAAAAAAATCGCATCAGAGATGCGATTGCAAACATTTCACCTGTAGTTCTTCGGTCTGTTATTGGAAACTTTTGACTTCGACTGGAGCTGTGTCTTGCTGAATATGGTGGCAATATCGAACATCTCCTGTAATAAGTGTGTCGAGTTCTAGAAAGAAGAAATACAGTTCTAGAAAGAAGTCGATGTTCGAAGTTGAAGTCTAAGTCTAAGTGCTAATAGTTAATAAGCTTAGATTCCAGTGTTCTTATATCCGGAAAACAAGTAGTAAAGTCAAGATTAAGAATATCATTCAAATCAGTTTAATCAACGAAGCATACCTGGTGATTCTATTCTGGGAGTTTTGTGAACCATCATCAATACTATCATTTACTAAATCCTACTACAACCTCATCTGGACCTAATGTCCACCCAAACAACCTCGCTGAACCAGTACTACTTTCACAGAATCACAAAATAAGGAACAGTTTGATTCCATTGGAGATCATCGGGGTAAGCTCATGAGTAATTCTGCACACAATCAGGTACACACAACAATTCATTCATTTCCAAAATACTTAACTTACATAAAACGGACCAAGAATACCCGAGCAAAGAAACTATCAGTTAGTTCAAGTGAAATTTGTCTTAGCTCCGTAAAACAAGATATTCCATGGAAACTAATTCCTATTTCTTCCGACTCCTTACCTGCCAAGTGAATTAACAAATTGCATGGACATACTGACCATTTTAGGGAATTATTAGAGGGCGCGTGTCTCATCCTATCACAATTACATACGAACCAAACGGCTCAGTTGGATAGCATATAGTGTTGTCACACCAGTGGCGCACGGTAGCCAGAATTAACCAGTCAAAGACAGGGGCCGACTTAATGCGTGGACGTACCGTTTAATACCGGCAAGTCAGACGAACGGACCATCCTAATTATCTTCTCCAAATTAATATTTACAGGATCAATATAATATTCAATCGTTCCTATCTCTTATCAGACGCTAAACATAACCACATTCCGCGTATTTCAGGGAGCGGTCGTAAGACTATGCTTTAAAGTTCTAATTAAAGATTGCAATGAGGAAGGTCGCGAACTATCTTCAGGAATTGGGGTTGCTCCACACGATCCCCCGTCCCTGCCCGCTGGTACATTCCCCCAAGCTACAGTAGAAGTATTAGGCCTTATCGAAACACCCGTGTCCAAGTTTTGCGCAGGGGACAACCTATCTGACCTCGGACCCTCAGCGGTTTGCGCTTGAACAGACTGCGGTGTAGCCATCCTAGCACGCCACGCCCCCCCCCCCCCTCTTCAAGACGATTTAGGAAGCGTTTCGCTAAATTCTACAGACGGGCCTTGGATTCTCGATGCCTTTTTTCTAGTATTAACAACTTTTTTTTGCAGATCTGACTATTCTTTTAGGCGGTGAATAGAACATACTAGTCATAATATCTCATATTAGCCTTACGAATTGGCCTTGCTCAAATTAAAGACAGAACACAACTCTCAATCTAATAATTTCGATTGTACAGAGTCCAACCAAGCAAAGAACAAGGAGACACACAGAATACGTAGTACAAGGAATGTTTACAATGCGAGTTGTCATGGTGTTTACTCGACCGCCTTTGTGTGTTCTAAGGTCGAGCGGACACTGTAACGGTTGCTTAACGACTCTAATTTCAGAATTTTCTTGACAAAGATTTTACATTGAAATGTTCTATTAATTACATAATTTCCCATCTCGCCCCACGTTGGGCGCCAAATGAGATCGATATTTTCTTGCCGCACTAGACAATACTGAAAATATCCACCTGGCGCGGCTTGGGTCATTGGCTGCCAGGGCTCTGGAGTAATAAATTTTATAATTTATTGAGCGCCAGTTAGTTTTAAGAACTAACAAACTTTTCTTCAAAATTACCGACTAACTAAGCCATGAGACGATTTCAAGTTGGGTGATTGAACGACCCAAGGAAAGAAATTGCAAAATCAAAGATACAGTATTCGAAAGAAATATAGATTTATTAAATAGGACTTACTTGTAATCACTTCGACAATCGTCGATTATAATGTTCCAATATTTGTTCTAATTTGATAATTCACTTAATAATTTCCACAATTTAGACAAATAGGGCGAGACTCCTCGAGGGCTGACTTCCGTTCTTTTACACTGTTGAAATAGAAGTGATTTTACATTACGCGATGGCTGCTTTAACGGTTCGCTTGTTACTCGATCACGTCGTCCGTTCAATCGGCGCTCGGAGTGGCAAATCGGCATTCCGGCGCATGTGCATTCAGCCCTCCAGTGTCTTTGTCGACTACCGGGCCAACCATACAGTAATGCGCAATTGAAGTGGAACACTTGCATTTTTGTGCATCTCTGCGAAACTATGACAGATTTCGAAAAA
>JARQSW010005563.1:0-11562 GCA_030142375.1 Calameuta pallipes
GCTTCTCACATTTACACACACTATTAAATTCTTCTTCGGCACGACGATTCTGTTGAAAGAGTCAGTGTCCTCTACTTCACGTTCGGTTTTGTTTATATCTTGGATCAGATAATCGAAAATAATACTAAATCAGACCGCACTGCATCTCAAGGTACGCCGCTTCAGAGACTAGCTCGTCGGAAGCGTCGCGGCGTTCAGAGGTACGGAAGGAAGGAATCCAGCCAATGACTTGTAACGGTTACCATACCGATTGGGCACACCTTAGTTATTCTTCTATTATATAGATGCCCGGTAAATCGAGGGATTATCCCTACTACTCGCCAAAATTTGATATTTGTACATCTACCTGTCGATCGTTCCTTTTTCGCTCTGGACGACCGACAGAACCCACGCGCTGGCGTAGGGTCTAATCATCTATACAGACGAAAAAGGACTAGCAATCACAACTCAAGTAAATCGAAACAAAGAGCTACCGCCTTGCATGAACTATTACATGATGTCAGCACACTCGCCACGTGTCTACATAAACGATATTCAACGTGGTCAGCCTCTTCCTGTAAATCACAAAGGCTTCGTGATGAGGATTATAACCACCAAAATAAGAAACTAATGGACAACACCACGCCAGATCGAATTCTTCTACACGAAAATAAGAGTGAGAAAATAAAAATTTCCATATACTCGAATGAATAGGCTGAAATCGTGTATAATCGCGCGTGAACGATTTTCCTATTGTAATTGAAAGACAAGGGTCGGCTAATTGACATTAATAATTTTAAAATGTGTGTTGTATGTGTATGAGTGTGTGTGAGCGAATAATGTATGTGTCTGAAACTCATTTTAATTTATGTTCAATGAAAAAGAAAATTTTAATTGCATTCTACTGAATGGTGATAGAAACTTATATTCCGATTCCTCCGATCTCTCATGTTATAAACACTTGTATTCTGATTCTTTGGGTATCTCATGTAACAACTATAGTTATATTTATTTTAATAAAAAATTAATGTGCAAACAATACAGACTTATGGGGAAGTGATAAGAGATATTAGAATAAAATAATTCAAATTAATAAGTTAACGTACCGGAGCTGTATTAAGCAAATAAAATCCAAAAGGATCGATAAGCTCAGTAGAATAGTTACAAAAGTAATAACTGCGTTAGCCTCCAACATGCGTCTATCGCCGGAGCTACACATTAGGCCGGTGCCCACCGCCAGTGAAAAGCTCCCACCGCAGGACCATCGCCTACTCCCGGAGGCAGCACCTCGGCCGAGCCTCAAGCCGCTACCCGACGAAACCACCGACCTCTCCAGCTACTCCCGGCTCACTAACAGAAAGGATCCTCGTCGACTCAAGGGGATTTTGGTAGAGTTCTTCGGACCCGACAGCGACCCCCTGCCCCCTAAGTCCAGAGACGGGGTCCGGACGAAATAGGATACACCACCCCCTCTAGTCGCCTCGTTTCCCAAACGGTCCTTCTCAGGACCACCAGCCCTGGTCCTCCACGTTGGTACCACTCTCCGGCCTATCACCGTTAGCTCCCCCCTCTCGCGTGGGTGTTATCAAGATACATGCTATCTAATCTCTTAATTATTCCGAACGCCGTTTCTTCTTCCCCAACAAATTCCAATTGTTTATTCGTAATTGCACTGTAGATATGATTCATTGCTTTCATGTCCTTCTCGTCCCAGTCATCTTTGTCTGTAGCCACTTTCTCTCTTTTTATCACGTCATCACACTTCCTAAATTTCAGATACAGTATGATTCTTTTCTTCCACATACTATAAGCTTACCCATCAAACACAGGTATCGTAATTTCACACTTGCCCGCCATTTTCTCTTCTTCTTCGTTCTCGAACGTTCCTTCGTGTTCGGACTCTTCTTTCTTGATTGCCGCCGCTTCCGCCAGCGTGGCACTTTCTTTTATCTCGAGCGTTCTTTCGTGCTCTCGATCTTTTCCTTATTCACTTATCGCGGCACTTTATTTTTCCCGGGAAAATTTTCTCTACGTGACTCGAGTGTACACGTGAAGCGAAGAAGAAATTTACCTGGATCCAATTCAACCAATCCAACCACGCTCTGCTACCATGTTAGGATTGTTAGTTAGTAATAAAGAGGACACCGTGTGAAATCAATAACTAAGTGTTTATTAATACAACTTGCTTTTCCTTGCGCGGATAAGTTTCGGTCTGCCGACGTGGCTCGCCCGTCGGCACCCACCTCACACATACACGTAGTGGGGAGACGCGTATGTATGTGTCTAGTTTTCACTACGGCGTACAATATAAATGTACCATGTTACAACAAGTCTGCCTAGTGGCAAGGTTAGGTTTAGTTGCCTGGTGGCAATCGGTTATCCCGGACTAATTCTCTTTCTCGACCTGTACTATTTTGATAACGAGCCGCGAACTCGTGGTACTCCTCGTGGGTACCTGGCGCCCAACTCTTAATGTTTTGCGTAGACCACTCGCGCTCCCGATTCCGTTGGATTTTCGTTTTGTTGACGAAAATATAAGGTCCCAGTATGTATGGTGTATTGTATACAGGTGAAGACCTATTACAATTATTACTTTTTCTTAATTGTATCTTAACTAACCTATTCTAATATCTTACTTCTAGCTTTGGTTCACTTTGTTATCTTATGTATTTTGGTAATTAGTATCGCGAGGAGTCGATTTAGTATGATAGTTTCAAAATTATTCATAAACCCATCTAATCTAGTCGCATAGGGGGAAGGCACGTAACTTATAACATGAAAACATATAACAGAAAAATGTCCGTATCACCTCGTTTGATGTACCTTTTAATGGTATCGGGAACGGTTCTTCATTCAGGTATCTCTGTCTGTGTATATGGTTCATACTGTGGGTAGCTCACAAGAACATGTTTTGGGGTTTCATTTTCATTCAAGCTACATAGCTGGCAAGGGGAATCTACCTCAAATTTATGTATAAGGGTTTTGATTTTAAGTCTAAAAAAGGTGCTACCAGGCAACCTGCATTGTGCTAGAACCCTTATATACTTGACCGGCTCCTCTGACAGAAGGTACCTTTCACATTCTAATGTATTAAGTTCTTTGATTTCCTTGTAGACTGTACTATATGTCGATGTTAGGGCTCTTACTGCATCAGTTTGAAACTGTTTTTGTGTGATTGTGTGCATCAGCTGTGGTATCTCTTCAGATATTTGGTTTGGACTCATGTTTTCTAGTATCCATTGGCTATGATGTTTCGCCAAGATGCTCTCGTTACAGCTGAACCAGGTATATTTCAAGTTATTGCCCTTTGATAAATTAAGCGTCACCAGTCGGTCCATGCCCGCGTTACCGAACACTGTTTTCACAGCATGCAGGGCAGTGGTTTAATAGCAGACACTGAGCTAACTTTTTCATGGGCAGCATTGTGACGTATATTATTCTCAACTGTCAAGACTGGTGAAGTACCAGCTCCCTCGGATGACTATTTTGGCCACTTAGCTCTTAGATGAACCAGGGTTCGGAACGGTAAAGGGTAGTTGAGTCACAGCAATAATAAAACGTTCTTTCGGGTACTTTTCTGTCAGATCTGTCACAATCGGTAAGAAGTCGGGAATGGCTTGAGGCTGTGGAAACCAACAATTCCGACCACGGATGATGTGAGAGCTATCACTCTCTGCTAAAATTTGTTCAGGGTAGCTAAACGCTGCGCTACTGGACTCGATCAACGGGCGCAGTTGCTGAAATGGAAGTAGATCCACAGAGTCCTCAACGGACAGTGCGGTCAAAAAAATGTTTCTCTGTCGGATGAGAGAAGCTGGATTCAGGATACAAGATGCAGGATAGAAGAATATATTTATCTTTTTTTCCCGATCTCTATAGTAACATCGGCGGACTAATTATTGCCCCGGTCTTCCGTTTCTTATTGAGAGTTGCCTTGGCCACCTGGTGGCGCGGCAGCAAACTAGTACTCGCTCGGATATTCTTTGGCTGTCTAGTGACTTTTGTCACACCATAGACAGGCATAGGGACAAACGAGCGTTTGCTGCACCCATTCTCGGAAGATCAAATTATAAAAAGAAAATCATGACACCCGACTATTTTTTTCATCTCTATCGATAAATTAAACCGTAAGAAATCATTTTGAGTGTGCAAAATTTGTTGTAGACAGATTCTATAATAAAATGCGGACATTTAAAGTGGTTGGCGTTTCTTAACCTCACTTTTAAGAATAGACTCGAATCGAGACGTACTATCGAAAATGGGAAAAAACATAGGCTTAATTAATGTACTTACCATTCACGTTGTAATCCTTATGCACGCAACTATTCACTTTATTTCTTTAGTTTAACAATAACTGCATATTTTGTAACAGTTTTCTGCATAATTAATAATTCGCAACAGTGTTCGGAAAAGGGCAAGGGTGATGGCAACTTGTACATCACTTTGTCGATGCAAACATAAAACTCCTTAATATCACAAAGGGTCGGGCCGACTGCAATGATGAATGGCTGCAAAGTCAATCCAACATTCTTCATGAACTCGAATCATTTCTCTTGTATAGTCACCGTATCAGCAGGCAGCTAAAAAATAGAGTTATCAAATACGTAATTGAGACCGCTATCGTCTACAGGATACTGTATAATTGATGAACTCTTTACTGCGTGTATGATCATACTATCTTTGCATTCAGTTATGGACGGTTTCCAGTGGCCTTTTGTCTTGGTTTTTCCTCGTGTTTTCGGTGGAATGATATGTGGCAATAGAAGCGTGAGCTTTGAAAACCTATTTTCATTGATACCATTCGCTGCAAAACAATGAACGTAAAATATATGAGATCAATATCATATGTATGTTTCGTGTCCATTCTTACATACGCTATAAAAAAAATTGAATTATATCGGATTTTAATGTTTGAATTTTTTGTTTTATTTGGTTTAGTTGATCGATTGAAACTTTAGTTGAATCGTGTACTACTAAATTAATTAATGCAAGCTACATATTGTTTTCCACATGTCTAAATATGTAAATATACATATTGTATGTATATGCGAGACTCTATCCACAAGCAACGCTTACATTGTTGCTGGCTGACTGCCTAACGCTCCCGACTGTTTCGTGTAATGCTGGCATATACGCAGTAGCGCTAATTAGCAGCTTAGCGCGAACACGACATTTGGTTGACCGAACGATGCGTTACTACAATTAAACGTTTCATTTTGCTGATACAATCAACGGAATTGATTTCAATTCCATCTTTTTTACTTTATCCGCACTAATTGACCGGTTCGGTTGACTTTCCTGCCGTTATTATTGAAAGTGCTTCGAATTTACTGAAAAAAAAATTATGTATTATAAAACGATAATTGATGATAATTGTCAGTTGTTCGAACGAAATTTTATTATTTTACTGAAAAAAAAGTTTGGATGAACCGTACGGCATCATATTAATCGAAATACAATAATGTTGACTCAAGATGAAGCCATATTTAAGTCAACACTATCTGTGATTCGTAGAACTAAGTGCTGTCGAGAAAGTGCGTATGTCTGTTTTAACTAAATTGAAATTTAAATCAAATAAACGAATTATTTGGATCAATGATAGCAAATGGTATAAAGTTTATCATCATACCTACCTCACATTCAACAAAGTAACTGGTGAATATAATTCGATATATGATTGTACTAACATACAGAGGGTTTTGAAATAACCAGATATTTAGTTGACACACGGGGTTTTATCAACAAATTTTTCGATCAGGTCAACATAGAATTTTTTTCATCCAAATCAGTATACACAGTTATGCGCGAAATGATTTAGTTCAATTGCATTAGATATTTCAACAGAAAGATTGTATGATTCAACCAAATCACAAACATATCTTAACGTATTTTCCGGTTCAGTGCAACAAAAGATTTTGTTAAATAAAATAAACGGTCTGTACTGTCAGTTGGATTACATCAAAATAAGTATTTATTTGTATTAACAAATCGTTATTCAAGTGAACGAACTTAATATCTGTTATTTCAACTAAATGCGAGAATTAACCCGGATCAGTCAGTCAACATTGTTTACTTTGTTGATTCTACTAAAATTCATTTAAATCAAAGAAACATTTGTTGACTGTTGAATCACATTTGAAAAACATTTGTTGAATCAACTGCATTTTTTTTCAGTGTATAAAGCTGCATCACCAATCTATTCATTTCCAGTCTAATCATTTCTTTAGGATTTTTATTCTACCGCTTAATACGACACAGCTCAATTTTATCAATGAATACACCTAAGCAAGGACCTGCCAAAACATAGTTCAATCAATGTATGAGATTATTTCTCTGAGAAGCACCATTTGAAACTTGCGAACCATTGGAATAAACATGAACTCTTCATACACAAAGAGAATTTCCAACCAAATTTTGGTAGAAAATTAACCAATTTCTAGTAAAGTCCATACCCGAAATTAATGTCGCCAATTTAAATTGTGTTGTTGATCTATTAAAATCTGTTTTGGCCCTAAACATACTAAATTTGGTTAGAATTCTAGTTTGTTCCTCCATTGGTATAAAACCATTCCATTTTTTAGTAGAAAATTCCCTCTGTGTACTAAATAAACCAGTATATCCCTATGCTATTGGAATCACACATATTTTTATACTAAAGTCAAATTAATGATATAATTTTTTGCTTCTATATCCTACTGAAATCAATTTCTTTTCAGCGTGCTGTAAAAGTCTGATTTAGCTTCTAAATTGATTGATTTCATATTTTATTACCCATCCTACTCCCGAAACTGGCAAAAAGTCCATCAAATTAGGTACGTTTGAAGTTCTCGCACATTGCAATAGAACCATATATTATTACAGTTTTAAAATCAGATTGCAATGTTACGGAAAGAATTCCAAACTAATTGTAAGTATTCAACTAATTAGGTTAAAAATTAGAGAAACAATGAAGTTCCAAATTCTTAGCTCTTTGCACGTCGCTTTCCTCATTATCCTCTTTTACTTATCTCTCTACATTATTATTTCAACTTATTTCAATACTTTTGTGTGCGTTATCCATGATACTTCAAGTATCTTGATCATTTCCTTCATTTTTATTGTTATCCCTTATTGCTATTTTGCTAAATTAATTTTTTTACAATATTTGGGTCTGTCCTTTTCCATTACTCTAGTATTACAATTCTTTTCTTGACCAAACTTGGACGTTTGAATCTTTCATTATTTTCGCAATCCTGAGTCCTATTCTCTTCGTCTGTAGCCCTATCATAAATTTCTTCTCAGTGACTCTTTTTCATATTTCTTGATTTTCTATAACCATTCGCTGCCTCTCAAAACCAGAGAATAAGGCATCAATGGACGCCTACTCTGTATTGTATCTTCTTAATCTCTTTTTTTAATGTATTTTCACTATCAGAAAAATTATTTATTGTTATTGGAAATAACAGATTGTAATTCGTCGACAAAAATATGAAAAAAAAAATTTGCTGTCTCTCAATTTTTTTCCTTGCACTGTCTCAGTTCTTTATTGTGGTTTATTGTCTCTTCTAATATTTCTTCTTCATCTTCGTATATTAACTGAGATATATAAATATCGATTAAAAAACTATCATCAGTTTTTTTTTAATTTTGATACCTGTTTATCAGTGCCATCTATAACGTTAACCATATTCAAAATTTTATTGTCGCGTTGCATGTCTATCTTTCGCTTTCACCTCTTTTCTCCTTTTAAATGCTATTGCGGTGCTTTCATTGCAGGTGCTCAATCTTTAATAATTTTTTGTCTTTACGATGTCACTTTTCGATCCGTCGATACTTTCAAATTTTCAAGTCATTCCTTGTCATCTCATAAACTTATACTAGAAGAAATGATTTACAACATGGAATAAATGAGGGAATGTTTTAATTCTTCTACTGAATTAAAGCAAATTGCTGTCTTCTACTCTCCTCACACATATTTTCTCTTTTTGTTGATGCTGCAATGGCTTCTACTACATAATTCAATAACATGATTATAGGATTAAAGATACTTCAACTTCGTACTTGACTTTCATTGTGTTCCAATGCTCGGTAAAAGTAACAATTTAATATTTCGTCATAAATAGTTAATTAAAATATGTTTCTTTCGTTGGCAGAAAACAGCATCTATCCTGCAACCTTGAATTTAAAAGAAAATGACACTGATTGCACTGATACGTCTCTACATTCTTTTGAAGAGAATATAATTGGTATTGTTTCTAAAATTTAATATTGTCGAATGAACGAGTCTCCACCAAGTTATAGTATTTACATTAGATTGTATTGAATACATAATTGTGTCAGCATAATAGTCATTGGAACTCGCTGGTTAAACATCTAGTAATGAAAATTCCAAGATTTTATGTTCAAAACTTAATTAGTGAAATTATAAGAAGAGTTTGTGTTTCAAGCCATTCATATCATCGTGCTTCAAGAAAAAAATTGTATTCTCCCGATATATTTTATTTGTATTTAAATTAATTTCGCTTCCATACCGGAAACTATAGATTTAAATTTGAAGATCAGCATCTATTGAAAATGAACTCAAGGATGACAACAATGATTACACCGAAGACGATGAATGACCGCTGTACCCAGGAGCACCGATAACCATTGGTGAAAGCATACTTTGTATATTAACTTTAGCTTTACCTCATAATATTACTTTTATTCTTCTATCCGATATTTTAACACTCGTTTATATACCTAGACTGCATTGAACCGAAGTATTTTAGAAATAGTTTATATTTATTTAAGAAATATTTCGAAAAAATACTGTAATAGAAATTTATATTACCGGCAGAATATCCTGGTTATTTGTTGTATTCGCCTTGAGAATCCGTTAGAATCAATCCCTACCTAGGCTACTATACTTGGCGATAACCATCCGGGAAGCGATACGGAAATGGTTCCTTCGCTTGCGAATCGTCAACGATAGTAGACCACACAGGTAATTAAATTCCTTATTTAAAATTCATATTTAAAGTTAGTACTTATCCTTTGTTCCGTATTCTAATTTACCACATAGGCGTAAGGGATTTTTATCAGCCCATCTTGTTATAACTCAATGGATCAAGGATATATCTATACATAAACCTACAATGAGCGACTGAGAAGTGCTTACTTGATAAAATAAAAGAATAACGCAACCATCCCGGGATATTCTACAAATCTGTAAAGCTGAAGATATCATCCGCTACCTCAACACAAAGAATGAATAACGAGTGAGTACGAATGGATTATGTGTGAAATATTTTAATAATTTTTGTAAATTGATAATAGTAAATTAAAAGAAACGTTCTCTGACACGCGAAAATGAAAATTTTGTTCATCAATTACGTATATTTTTGAAATTATCATTGTTTTTGGAATCGTCATAAAATAGTATCACTTCATGATATCTTTCTATGGTGTCTTATATTTGATATTATACATTTTTTTTTGTTAAAATAAAATCTGTTTGAATGGAAACTAAAAAAAATACTATGATAATACGTTGTCCTTTGAAAAAGTATCCTTACTGTTCCATTTGCTTCGAAGCACTTACCTTAAACGATGCTTTGTGCGACAATTGTAATGATAATGAACGCGTGTGTCATTTTATAGCTAAATATTTTTATAACTAAAAGACAAAACAGAAAATACTTTACTAACAGAATTGTGAATTGAATCAGTTATGCCACAACCAAATTTATTTCTCAAACTTTGTCTTTCAGCTTTAATTGACATTTACAGAGGAATGAATTTAAAAGTACACAATTCAAATGCAACAATAAAGTTAAGAGAAATTGTTATATACGGCACCTGAGATTGGCCCGCAAAATCACTATTTTTTAATATGACCCAATATAATGGTAAATATGGATGCCGAAAATGTATAATTAATGGACATTCAGAAGATAGGAGATGGATTTATCCAATTACACAAAACCTAAGCTTGCGAACAGAAAATGAAACTGGCACTCATCCACAGCAGGCTTTAACGAGTTGTAAGCAAGTATATGGAGTAAAAGGGCCTACGTTATTGTCTCTGATGGTGTACATACAAATACATTGAAACCACAGCAGTGGATGTAATGAATTGCGTTTACTCCAGTGTTGTCGAACAATTATCCTCGATATAGTTTGATTCTACATTCCATGGTTATCCTGCCTCAATGTATGATTTAGTAACTGTCATTGATAAAAGATTGCTTGCCCTACGTCCACCATCCTTTCTTCAAAGAAAGCCCAGTTTAATTTTGATTCACCTTAAATATTCGAAAGCAAACGAATTTTAATATTCAAAGCATATATTGTGTGACCTTACGTCTGATCAATATTACAAACATTATCAACAGTTTTTATTTTAAATAACTGAGACTCTTAGAGTGAACCAGGGTTCGGAACGGTAAAGGGATAGTTGAGTCACAGCAATAATAACACGTTCTTTCGCGTACTTTCCTGTCAGATCTGTCACAATCGGTAAGAAATCGGGAATGGCTTCAGCCTGTGGAAACCAACACTTCCGGTTACGGACGATGCGAGAGCTATCACTCTCTGCTACAATTTTGTCCAGGGTAGCTAAACGCTGCGCTACTGGACTCGATGAACGGGCGTAGTTGCTGAAATGGAAGTAGAACCACAGACTCCTCAACGGACAGTGCGGTCAAAAAAATGTTTCTCTCTCGGATGACAGAAGCTGGATTCAGGATACAAGATCCAGGATAGAAAAATATATTTATCTTTTTTTCCCGATCTGTATAGTAACATCGGCGGACTAATTATTGCCCCGGTCTTCCGTTTCTTATTGAGAGTTGTATTGGCCACCTGGTGGCGCGGCAGCAAACTAGTACTCGCTCGGATACTTTTTGGCTGTCTAGTGACTTTTGTCACAATAGCAAAATTAGATTCTCATAAAGTTATGTATAATGACACATGCCGGCAGTATTACAATGACGCTGATTTGCCTTGTATAGGAATTATTAATTTATTTATTAAAATAAGCGGTTGTGCTTGTGGAATATTTGAAAATGAATATGAGTTCCGTCAAACTTATTATGCAATAAATAAACAAAGCATAGTATTAATGTCACTCCTCAATACCAACGGGCAAGACCTATATCGTTTGTCCATATCCACACACAAGGTACGTTGGAAGCTACAGCTATTAGTATAAGTAGGCTTATTACTGTTTGTTTTTGTTGAAATGTTATAGATACTCATATGGTTTTTATAGTACTACCTGTAAATTTATTATAAATTGAGTAATAACGCATTAAATATCATTTACAGTGTCTGGTGAAGAAAATTTATCAGGGTTTTTTCTAAAGCCCCGATTAAAATTTCCTAATTCTCTTACGGTCACGTTTTTTTCTTCAGGACCTTGCAAGGCTAAATGTTGGGGGCCTGTACAGGACTCCACTAGTATTCAATTGCTTAATATAACCAATATGAAATTTAATTATTAATTCCAGCACGTCATTTTCGTAAGGGATGGTTATGTAGTAATATTAATAATATTATTTTATTAATATTGGGGAAAAAAGAAATCGTACATTTTCTCGTAATATGCTCTCCGAGACGTAA
>JARQSW010005573.1:0-11544 GCA_030142375.1 Calameuta pallipes
TCTAAATGATTTCAAATTTTTTTTTGAGAGATAGTTTTATTTTTTGTATGTAGTGAGGGGATGGCGCCACTTTTTTTTACAGTGAATCTGTTTTTTGTCAAGATAATACACGACGAGCGTAAAAAACGGTATGTGGACGACACTTGGTATCCTGTCACTTTAGACGAAATCAAGGCTTATTATGCACTACGTAATTTGATGGGTCAAGTAAAAAAGTCAAATATTCAACTTTATTGGACTAAAAGAGCTGTATTAGAAACGCCAATATTTAGACAAACGATGCCTTTTAAGAGATTTCGGCAAATTTCGAGATTTTTACATTTCTCCGATAATGAAACTGATGATAGTGAAGACCGAATTCGCAAGATAAGACCTGTCATTAATTTTTGGAATCAAAAATTTAAAGAAATTTACACACCCAATGAATATGTTAGCATAGATGAATCTTTGATGAAACATAAAGGGCGTTTAGCGTACAAACAATTCAATCCGTCCCCTCTCTTTACTCTCTGCACACCCTATTACAAGTACCCTATTCTTTCGCACGATCAAACACCACTGTTCACTCGTTCGTACCGGAAATTGTAGCCTAATATAGTAATAATCTCCCAAAAAATACGTGTAAAAACTACGCCAAGCACAGGAGTGCTGTGAATTCCCCTAACAAAAAGTATGGCAATCATATTATTGAGGCCAAGTACATAATTCACTACATATTTTCCTATTATATGATCTAGCACTGGCCTATAATTTTAATTGTATTTTCAAAATTTTCTATAAGTTTTCGCTACTCTTTTACATTACTACTGCTTCCCGTATTTAATTATGATTTAATGGTGATTTAATGATTAATAAAGTTTTAGGTGATTCCTTATCGAGTACTACTTGGCGGGTCTGTGTACTTGTACCAGGCCTCAATAATATGATTTCCATACTTCTTGTTAGAGGAATTCACAGCACTCTTGTACTTGGCGTAGTTTTTTACACGTAAGTGTTTTTTGGGAGATATCACAAGTTTTTGTTGTTCAACGGGATATACAAGCTCTAAGCACCGAAATCTATACTTTTACAGATATAAAATGTAAATGCATTGTGATGTCGGTAATCAGAAAAATATATTGCGTTGTCGAAAATGTTCATGTTGTAAGTCCATTTTTTTAGAAATGCATAAATATTCAGGGTGTCCCAGAATTACTTTTGGAACGGAAAGTGGGCGATGGCTGGAGGTGCCCTGAGTAACCTCCCGCGAACCGTTTGCCAAAATTCGCAATAGTTTTTAAATGAGAAGCATGTAAGTGGCATTAATTAGAATGAAGGATTTCCGCGGATTATGGCAGCGTGGTGGGAGGTACACTCACGGATGCCAAAGATAGCTGCTTTACAATAGCTTCCAACAAATTCTGTGTTTAGCAATTATTTCACAGTCCGAGCAAGCGTCATTTAGATTCGTTGACAAACTACCGATATAGGCATGGGCGTGGCTTAGACTGGCGCAGCAGCTACACGTGCAACGCGCGATCGGCAATTATTTCGGGATACGCGTTCAGCCAGACGAAAACTGGTACACGGTGTCCAACTTGGTGTGGACAATCTTAAGACGAAAAAAAGGGATACCTGTCTTTGCGTTTATTTTCCAGATCATTTTTTCAATTTGATGTATTTTTTCTTTTAATTTATAGTCAACAAGTATTGCATAACTTTGTCACCCGAAGTGATAAAGGGCTGAAGCTTGTCGTGGAAATTGTAGGGATGAAAAAATGGGATACCTGTCTTGGCGTTTCTCTCCTAATCTATTTTTCGATTTAACGTATTTTTTACAGTTTCGATTCAACTAAGCATTCTCCTATGCTTAGTTTTTCGATACATGTGAAATTTAATGGATCACTCCCACCACCCACCCTCCTGGCTCTCTCACTTTAATAATCTGTTTCCCCTAGGACTGCTAATAATATATAATTCATTGCATGACGTTTTGGACACCGTGTACCAGTTTTCGTCGATTGTGCGGTGCACGTGTAGCTACTGCGCCAGTCTAAGCCACGCCCATGCCTATATCGGTAGTTTGTCAACGAATCTAAATGACGCTCGCTCGGACTGTGAAATAATTGCTAAACACAGCATTTGTGGGAAGCTATTGTAAACCAGCTATCTTTGGCATCCGTGGATGTACCTCCCACCACGCTGCCATAATCCGCGAAAATCCTTTATTCTGATTGGTGCCACTTAAATACTTCTCATTTAAAAACTATTGCGAATTTTGGCAAACGGTTCGCGGGAGGGTACTCAGAGCACCTCCAGCCATCACCCACTTTCGGGTCCAACATTAAAAAAATATACAAATTAAAAAAAAATGTAATCTTGAATGCATATAAATGTCGTTAATAGTGTCCAGCTTGTTGAAGCCGTGTGGTAAACATAAGAGAGAAGAGTGTGCTGGATTATTTAAGTACCTCAGGCCGTGCGAACAATAGAGAGGATACTATAGTTTGAACGAAGCACCAAAGCGTCGCTTGTTGCACACTTTTCTGGACACCCTAGATTTCCACGTCTGACACCTAGATATAAGACACTACGGAGCGAAATGCCTGGACACCCTGGAATTCCACATCCAATACCCAGATCCAGGAAACTATGAAGCGGAACACCCGAACACCCTGAACTTCCATGTGCGACACCTAGATACAGGAAACTACGGAGAGGATCACCTGAACACCCTGAACTTCCATGTCCGACATCTAGATACAAGAAACTACGAAGAGGAACACCTAGATACAGGAAATACGGAGAAGACCTAAAATACGAGGAACTATGACACACACATACGAACACCCATACACACGCGCTCCACATGAATGTTATTAAAGACTTAATAATTCTATACAATTGTGAAAACAGCCTTATACTAACTGGAAATTCGGTGTGAACGGTAGCTTCGCGTACAAAGTATATTTGATTGTGTTGTGTATTCGTAAATTTCTAACACCATTCAGAGTACAAATAGGTAACGAAGGCAAAGCAGTCAGCGCCATCTGTTCTGTAAAAAAGTAGATGGACGTGCGAAGACGACGACGACGACGACGACGAAACTGAAATAAAATCATCTCGCTCGCCATCTCAGTACGCCCTGATCCCGTACACTAACCGTATTGAACTTGGTGGCAATCAATTCAGAACCCTTAATTCCTATAATGAATGTATCAATAACTTTTTTTCATACAGAGTGTATCAGCTAAGATGCACGTTTGAGATTTGCAGTGAAACTGTGCACGATTTTGAAAATCTGATGTAGAAACCATTGAACTTTTTTTGATTGCGCATCGAATGGGCTTATTGTTATTATTCCTTTAACTTCCGTTCGCAAATGAAAAAAATTATCTTTGCCGTAGATCTACGTCTATTGACTCCAAGATCTACTTCTAGGAACACGAGGACTCCAAAACCTACGTCCAGGAACACGAGGACTCCAAATCCTACGGCGAAGAACACGAAGACTCCAAGATCGACGTCCAGGAACACGAAGACTCTAAAATCTACATCCAAGATCACGGAAATCTACAGCAGGAATACTTCGACTTCCAACTTGTAATCAAAAATAGGATTGTAATATGTTTTAGCCACCGTGTACGGGTTTGCGTCTGACTAAACGCTTACCTCAAAATAATTGCGAAACGTGAGTTCGGCATGAAATTGCTGCACGAAGCTAAGGCTTTCGGTCTGTGTCGAAAATCTGTCAAAAAATGACAAAATTTCGAATGCAAATATCTCCTTTATTATGTATGCAATCCGTATGACTTTTTTTTTCATCTGTATTATTTTTTCTTGCTCCACAACTTTTGCATTTAACTTTTTTCACTATCATTTGAAATGGCAAAGATAATTTTTTTAATTTGCGAACGGAAGTTAAAGGAATAATAATAATATGCCCATTCGATGCGCAATCAAAAAAAGTTCAATGATGCTACATCAGATTTTCAAAATTGTGCACAGTTTCACCGCAAATCTTAAACGTGCATCTTAGCTGATACACTCTGTATATAGCGGTTCATAAGATATTTCGTTCCAAACACAGGTATAAAGAGTTGACTCGGGTAAAGAGTCTCTAAACACAGGTATTTCTTTTTTAAGTTGAAAATTTGCAGCAATCCTGCATTTGGCAAGTTTTTTACATGAAAGTGTTTTTGTGGGGGATTATTTATTAACAGACATAGTAACGTACTTACAATCTCTGTGTGAATTTATAACAACGTTGCAACAATGTTATTGTGCTGCATGAATAGTTTAAAGTGGACTTTTCCAGTTTCATTTTATCTCCGGATTCACGTCTCTACCGAAGAAGAGCTAGCCAGAGTAATTTTTCAGAGACAATATCGGGGTATAATTTTGAATATACTTGACGCAGGTTTCATACTTGGAACACGGGTGCCATTATTTGTTGACGCGGTTTAACGAAAATCATCATTATGTACTGTATTTTTTTAATTAATAAAATACTACATGTATTTTTATGCGAAATACAATGGTTTTTCCCCTAAAGACAACCATTTTTCAACCTAATTCTAATATTCTAGATAATATAGTAGCGGCAGTATGAGGTATAGATCGTGGAAAATATTTATGTAGGATCTCAAAACATTAGTAAAAACTACTGGAAAATTCAAAATTTATAAAAAAATCTTAAATATCACGCATTTTTTTAGTGTTTCAAATAGAGAATGTTAAGAAAAGGTATAAGTTGGTAACTTTTGTCATTTTATCTTTCTAGAACTAAACGACGTCATTTAATGTTAAACGCGAGGTCTGAGTAAAGCCCATATTATCTTCTCTACATTTGAAATTTAATTTTACCCACAAATTTCAAGCTAATCGGTTTAGTAGTTTATTAAAATTTTGCCAGCAGCACTATACTACGTTCACGTACAGTACAATTGAAACAAATATTCAAGTCATCAATCATAGTTACCTGTAAACGAAGCTTCTCACCGGGCTCCGCAAATGCATGTAAAAGCCGACCTGTCCTCTCAGCCTATAAGAAATACAAATAAGTGTATGTGCGATTTTCGCACGTTTTCTTATTCCGTACTATCACACCGAATTAATAAGTAATTAACGACATTGATAACTGTTAAAGTAGCTCCGATTATTTATATAAAGATCTCCACCAATAAAACGAAGAACAATACACTACTAGCTATCTACTGATATTGTATAAGGAATTTAAAAGTAATTATTTAATTAAGTCATAAATGCAAACCTCAGCTGTGACTGCTACCGATGACTTTACAATCATAATGAATTTGATAATGTATACTAAGAGCCACCCCACTCGTAACAATATATTCCTTGAATTTTGATTCCGAATGATCAGGAGAATTATTTGATAAGTGTTCATCAAAGTTATTAAAAAAGTAACTGCGAATGCGATTATATTTTTCCAGCCGTAAAATTCTGCAATGAAATTGGATGCCCGTCTCACTTCTCGATAATATACTCTAAAACAAATGTAATGATGTACTTATTTATAGTTTGTCACAATGGAATAGTATCTGTGCACTTATTTAGGCAATAAAAATTAACTTTTCACATAAGCCATTTTATAATCAGAAATGTGAATTTTTTAAATAATATTACATCATCTGCACTTGGAACCGTTTTTTATACTTTCAAACTGATCTACTCTACGATTCTTTTGCAAATTTATATATAGATATAGACATTACGACACATTCGAGAATTCCATGCAAACATACTAAAAAATTAAAAATATTTCAAATGTAATATAGTTGCTAAGAAAAAAATCATTAATCATAACTTACCTTATTGCATATACAGTTCCTGCCTTATCGCCAATATCAACAAATGATTTATTTAAAATATGTTTGAATTTTGTGGGATTTTTCGAAAATTCATTAGAATATACAGTCTGTAGGCGGCTGAGAACTACATTCAGTTTTCCAAATGTCCTTTTTAGTATCCTGTGCATTGTTGTAAAAGTAAAAATCAATTCCTAATATTGATACATAAATTCGAATTTACAAACTTGCTTTTGAGCCACTTTTAGCAACTTGTATGTTAATTTTTTTATTATTAAAATGTTTCGTTTCTTGTAGTTAAAAGTAATTTAAAAGCGAATTATAAAATTAATATAATGTGAACTCACATATTTGCATTCATATGTGCGGTATCACTAAGAAGTGTCACGAAAGTTGGATAAGCAGAGGTGATGATAAAAATAATTCGATGAAACCACGATAAATTTGGTATTATGGTAGTTAATGTCTTCATGTCCTCGTAAAATAAAACTGCTACTATTCCAAAAATGAAAACGATCCGAAGGAGCAGACTGCGAAGCATCTCATCGTATTCTTTGGGAATTCCAAGTTCATAAAGATCATCATTAATCATTCCGATATTGTTTACAAAGTTGTTCATTTTCTAAAATTTTGTCGAATGTTACTGACTTTATGTAATGCCAAACAACATTTTCTCATCATCACCTTTCTAATTGTCATTATCATTTACAATATACTTTATATTTTTACCTTGTATCCAGTATGCCCTAAATAGAAACATATTGTTCCCAGTATCATATAGCCCCAGAAAACATTTCCCAGTAACATACTTTCCGAAAATTGAGCTTCATTATAATTTAATACATCAAGTACGATGCTCGCTGTTATACTTGCGTACTTAAAGTATAATATGAGAACAATAGCTGCATAAATACGACTGAGTACGGTGCGAGGTGTTCCTGAAGGATATTCAAACACACTGATTCCCAGAATCCAAAATAAAATAGTTATCGGATACAATGCATGTGCTAAAATTGTAGGTGGATATATTGAATGAATCTGATGCTTCTTGATATTTCGTCGCGCCTGAGAATTAATCGATTCGATAGCAATGCACTTCATAATTAATTAAAGCTTATAAATGATAATTAGTTCACAAACATTAGTTAGCTTTCTCTTTGAAAAATTTGTGCAAATTTTATAACAAAAGCGTCATAGGTAGCCGTTCGTGATCAGAAACTCAATTGCGTTTGAACTAGTTTCACTGAAAACATCATTCTTGATTAATCAATTCTGCTAAGTTAGACACGCAATTCGATTAAATTATACCCATGGGAATTTAATCCCATCATAATAAAACATTTTGGTGTGTATCATATTCATATGCACTATAAAGAATTCAATATAATCATTCATACGGTATCTTTGATCGTGTAATTTAATTTGTAAAGTCTCTTCCGGCAGAGCCATTACTATCATAAATTTAAATTTCAAAATTATCTTTCGGAATATATGCGATCATTTTCGAAACGCGACCGAGCAATATTTATAACTTCTCGCTACCTTACAAACACAAATTCCCATTCACAGAATTTTGCATGTATATCCAAACACAGTCATACTCACACTCGTTCGAAAACGAAAGCCTTCAAGGTGTTCCTATGGACAATGGCATGAAATGTCATAAATTTAAAATTTTTAGAATATATTTGTTAACACATTGTGCAAGCTCCTACAAAATTTTGAAATAATCGTCTACCTCATTATACAATAGATGTTCGAAGTCAAAAGTAACCGTTTTATTCAGCTTTATGCATATGCCTTATGAAGTTATAGACCCACACGTTGATATATCGTTCCATATCTTTTTCCAAACAAATTCAAGCCGTACATAAAATTGATAATAAGTAGTGAATAATATAAGGAAGGTTTTCAGGAAGTTTTACTGAGATCGCCTACGTCCTAAGAAAGTAATATCGATCCGCGTAAATGAATTTGGATTGAAAATGTGTCTAATACCAAAGAATCATGGCGACTTGACACACTGTATTTGAGATGGGAGGGGGGTATAATGGTATATGTAACGCACACACTCGTATTTTTGTAACATATATACCTATAGTTCACGTGCAATTTTACAAATATAAGAATTACTCGTTAACAAAAAGTAATCGTTAGTTCAAACATTAATATTTATTTTAAAAGAAAATGTATTCCGATTTCCTTCTGGAAGATATAGTTTTCCATTTTATAATAATATATTGTTACGATCGCTCCCTGAAATACGCGGAAAGTGGTTATGTTTGACGTCTGATAAGAGATAGGAAAAATTGAATCTTATATTGATTTTGTGAATATCGATTTAGAAAGGGTAGTTAGGAGGGTCCGTTGGTCTGACTTGCCGGTATAAACGGTACGTCCACACGTTAAGTCGGCCCCTGTTTTTGACTGTTTCTTTCTTGCTACCGTACGCCACTGGCGTGACAACACTATATGCTATCCAACTGAGCTGTTTGGTTCGTATGTAACTGTGGTAGGCAGGGACACGCTACCTTTAATAATTTCCTAAAACGGTCAGTGTGTCCATGCGATTTGTTAGTTGATTCGGCAGGTAAGTAATCGGAAGAAATAGGAATTAGTTTCCAAGGAATACTCCTATCAATGTTAAGATGATCACTTCCTGACTCTAGTGTAATATCCTGTTTTACGGAGCTAATTGTAAGACAAATTTCGCCTGATCTAACTGATGGTTTCTTTGCTTGGTCCTTTTTATGTAAGTTAAGTATTCTGGATATGAATGAATTGTCGTTTGTACCTGATTCTGTGCGGAATTACTCATGAGCTTACCCCGATGATCTCCAATGGATTCAAACTGTTCCTTATTTTGTGATTCTGTGAAAGTAGTACTGGTTCAGCGAGGTTGTTTGGGTGGACCCTAGGTCTAGATGAGGTTGTAGCAGGATTTAGTAAATGATAGTATTGATGATGGTTCACAAAACTCGCAGAATAGAATCACCAGGTATGCTTCGTTGCTTAAATTTTAGCACTTTAGACTTAGACTTCAACTTCGAACTTCGACTTCTATTTAGAACTGGTACTCTTTTGACTAACTTCCTGACTGACTTTCTGACTGACTTTTCGTCGCTCCAACCCAATTTAATGACATCGTTTTTTATCCCTTCCGTTACTTCCTCTGAGTATGATTGGTCTATAATTCCCTTTCTTATTAATCGATTAACAAATCAGAACACTAATGTTTATCTACCCGTTGCTGCATACCTGAGTCCTCCAATTCCGTACCTGAAACCTCGCGAGTACTGCATGTCTCGAGAAGCTTCGGGTTTATCTTTTATTTAAAGACATAATAAGGATTGGTATGACAAATTCCTTATGAACATAATGTCTGCTAAAAATAATAAGCGTAACTTTCTCCACTAAGGATTCCAATTCTAAAGCGGAATATAACTTGAAATATAAACGTAATTATATAAGTATAAATCAATGAGATTAATTATGTTAACAATTAATTGACTGACGTACCGTCAATAAAGATATTGGCATATGTAGTGTGTATAATGTATGTGTGGGTTGGGGTATAACAATATATGTATGTGGGTTGGCCATGGGTATACGTGGCTGTGTATTTGTATAAGTGCCGAGACGTAACAATATATTGCCAAATCATTCATCTTTTCGAATTTTGGAATATCCTTTAAACTAATAGAAAAATTTAAACCTTCATATCTTAGCACTGAGCTGAAATGGGGGTACGAACTGATAAGGCTTACATTATTTTTAGCTGCATGAAGAGCTGCGGTAACAGACCAGAGGAAGCAATACGGGTCATTATTTCTAATGTTCACGACTGCTTTTTTATTTTGCACATCCTTTGATAGTTCGATGATGGTAGACAGGCCACCATGTATCGGAATATGTTTGTTGATATTCACCGCCAAGTTTATAATTTCTATCAATGACCAGCCTGATTCTCTCTCTTGAAAGTCTTCAACCTTAGCTAATAACTTTTCTTTCACATTTGTGTTACACCAGTCGCTAACATCAGTGGACGGTAGAATAACGTCGTTCTTAGTATTGAAGAACTTTAGTTCCTCCACAATCTCTCCTACTTTCATGGTCTCGAATTTACAACACAAGACGACGTTCACTTTCAAGTTTCCCCCCCTTTCGTAGCGCGTTTTTCACTCTAGCAGTGAACAATTTTTTGGAATCTTCCGAAAAACGATTCAAGTCCTTGTGTCGCAAGTTTGCAATCACTCCAGTCCTTATTCTTCCCTTAAAGGCAGATTCCAACTCATCCCAACGCACTCTGTCACTTCTCTCTCTCGCTGGGGTGGGGTTCAAAATTTCAAATGACAAAATTTAAACTAGACAATATTTCGTAATTTCAGAATTGCAAATATTAAAATAACAAAAGATAAGTTATTCAAAGTTTTTTATTTCAACAGATCACTTAGGCGAATAACTATTTCGTTGAATGGTTAATCACTCAAAAACTCACTTATTGGAAAATACATATTCAGACCACATTTACTTTGAACGAACAAAATATAGACTCGAATGATACAGAGGGTTCGTATTTACGAAATTGAATATAGAGAGCAGTTTATATTTCTAATAGTCAATATACCAAAAAGAAATATGTCATGAATACAAATTTCGAGTGAGTAAAATTTAGAAACACAAGATATTGAAGGGCCAAAATAGCGAATGCAAAAATCTCGAAGGGCCAAAATAAAGAATGCCATAATAGCGAGTAAATAAAGATTATAATCGTTGAAAATTATAATTAATCTTTTTGTCTTTTAATTTATTATTTACTTATATTTTAGCATTGATGCAATACTGCGCGAATCAAACCGTGATCTGTGTAGCATTAATGCAATAGTGCGCACATCGTTTTTTTTTGGATTTAACTTATTTCGATTTAGAATCCAAGTGGTTTTTTTTGGAATCGCTGCATTCGAATTTGATGTACAAATTGCGAAATTCAAAATGGCTGATACAAAGTGGAGGATCAAAATATTACACAATGTACAATACTTGGATTTTGTTGACAAAAGGTTGACTGAAGAGGTTTCTTGGGTCTTTGAATTCAAATTTGAAATAAAAATTGCTAAATTCGAAATGGCTGATACAAAAAGGCAATTGGGGGTCAGGACGTTGAGTGCTGAATTCTGAGGAAATATTCGTTATAAAATCTGAAATGGAATTAATGAACTAGATGTTTCATTTTTTTTATTTCACATATAATAAAATTACCATAGCCAACATTATAACAGTTATAATTATTTTAAAATCCAATGGGGTTTCCAATTTTTTATTAAATACACGAAGTATGAGATATATCGTGAACGGGTTAGTAGGCTGAGCTAGTCGAGCTAGCCACACCCTGCGCGGAGCCTCAGTCGAGATTGTTCTACAGATAGGACAGCTACACTGGCCTTGCACTGACATCGCGTTCCATAGAGTGTTTGCGCACTCTACACAGCTGCAACGGTGTCCACATGGCCAAAAAGTATGCGTGGCCCTTCTTACCAAACATACTCTGCAGAGGGCTGTAAAAAAATTATAACAACGAGTACACACAACTTCGGATGACATTTAGTATAATGTTCAAATAATTTCAAAATTTAATAAACCGAAAGTGGGAGTTTTCATATACAGAGTGAGTCAGTAGAAACGCACCAGCAGAAGTTGGCAGCAAGTGGCCGGCACGGCAGTGTGGCCTCTTTAA
>JARQSW010005703.1:0-11251 GCA_030142375.1 Calameuta pallipes
TCAATTTCGATTTTGCATTGTACGACATGTATATTGTGATAGTCTGATAATTGTAACAGCTGTACGTGAATCTCCTCAATGATTGGTTCTCTTTGGGGAATTTTGCATCTTCCTATATCCAGAAGAGATGTCGTAGTGATATTCAGATTCCTTGTGCCGCAGTCGTAAGCGACAAATGAAATTGCGTTGTTGATAAATAGGAGGTATAAGGGTAGCTTTCTCCACGTCATTTCCTGTAATGAACCGTGGGTTTACTTATATATATATGTGAATATATGGCCTTTATGTATATTAGTATAATTTTTCTTCCCCTTTTTTTATAATAAAAACAAATCGTTATTATTATATTTTTTCTTTATGTATATATTTTAGAGGTTAATACATCGTAGCTTTTATGCACGTTTATATATAAGTGCGTGCGTTGCGATAAAATTATAAATGCTGATCATCGGATAAGAATAAGAATTAGATGATTATTAGTGTTAAAAACGTCCGCATTCGTCCCGTCCTTCGTGGTCATATAATACCGGAACATTGCCACAGGGAATATTATCCAGGAATACACATCTGGTGGTCCATCGACGGTGTTCCAATATTGGAACGTCACCCATTTTCCAATTTCGTATGACTACTCCGCACTCGAAGCACTTGACAATGTCTCCTAGTCCCGTGTAGTAAAATCCGGCGCGGGCTAGCTCTATAGGCCTAATATAGGTTCTTGGCCAATTAGCGTAGCTGCGTCTCCTTATTAGTTCTCTGCGGTAGTCAGGGGTATCTCGTTCTGGGTTATTTCCTTTTTCCCAATTGAGAGGTGGCATGCCTACGAAGTACGTTGAAGCGGTAAATGACTTGTATGTTTTATTATTAATAAAACTTTTATATATATATATAGCGCATTATTATTATTTTTATGTTTCCTTTCCCGATCCTTGAAATATATATATTTTTTGTTTGCAAGGCAGCGGATTACCCTTTTTATAAATATTTTTATTTATTATTTTTTTCTCTAGAACCAATTTCCTATTTCTCTGGTATCTGCGATGTAAGGCGGAACTGCGTCTGGATCCGTGCCAATAGGTACATTTCCACATGGAATTCCTAGGACGAATCGGCAGCGAGGTGAATATTGTTCATGTACGTCCATTGGAATGGATCGCGGGGCCCAATTGAGCACAATCATGTGGCAATCGAAACATCCGGTTTTATGGTCTACACCCAGGTAGAAAAATCCTGCTTCGGCCAAGGCCTCGATGTTAATTCTCGTTGGTCGCGGCCAATTGTTGAAACTTTGTCTGCGGGTAATTTCAAATCGGAATGCGGGCCCGTCCAAGAAGCTGCGTCTCGTGTCCTCGTTATCCGGTGGAATGACCATGACGTTTCTTCCGTTATTCCTGTGGGAGGTGTGCCAGTTTTAGCCTGTTTTCATGCACCACCTTTGATTTGCGATTTGAAATTGCTATTTTTATATTGCCTTTCCCCAATACTTCGATTACCTCATACGGACCGTCGTATTGGTCTCCTAATTTACCAGGGGAATTACCCTTCAATAAAAAAACTCTTTCTCCGGCCTTGAATGTTCTGGGGTTTGACCTTCGGTCATAATACTGTTTTGATTTTTCTTTTGCGAAAATTAAGTTTTCTCGCGCGTTTTTGCGTATTTCTTTTAATTTTTCCGTTAGGCTTTTAACATACTCGTGATACGTTTTTTCGGTTTTATGTGGCAAGCAACTCGGTAGTCTAGCCACTTGTCCATATACTAGCTCAAAAGGGGTGAATCTTGTTGCCTCATGTACACTTGTATTGTAACTGAGCATTGCCATTTCAATCCATACGTCCCATTCCTTTTGTTTCGTGACGTAGTGCTTTAAATATTCTATTAAGACATGATGTGATCTTTCGAGAGAACCGTTTGATTGTGGGTGAAACGCTGTGGTTTTGTATTGTTTTATTCCAAAAGCCTTAGTGAGTGAACGTATTAGTGCGCTAAGAAAGCATTGTCCCTGATCTGTCAGGACAGTACGCGGTGTTCCGTATATGCATATGAATTTTTTCAAAAATGCGTCTGCGATTTTCTCTGAACTAGCTTCGTGCAGAGGTATGGCAACAGAATATTTTGTTAAATCGTCTTGAATTGTCAATAAGTAAATATTTCCATTTCGCGTAATAGGCAGTGGTCCAACTATATCTAGAGATACTTTATCAAAGGCGTTTTCTGGTGTATCCGTTATTACCATTGGTTGTCGAGTTTTCACGCGTACCAACTTTCTTTTTTGGCAGCTTATGCATGATTTTACGTATTTTCGAATATCTTCCTTCATTCCCAGCCATTTATAATTATTTTTTATGCGTGCATATGTTTTTGTTACTCCTTTGTGTCCACCGATGGGTGATGAATGTGCTTCTTCTATTATTTCTTTGCGTTCTTCCGGTGCAGGGATAATTATGTGATTCTGACATATTAAAACGGTAATGTTTTTATTTTCAAAGTTGGCGTGTATTGCATCTAAGATTTGACTCCATGGAACAGATAGTATACCTTGTAGTGATTCTGAAATTGCGATTATTGGAATTTTGTAACGTTCTAAGACTGAGCTGAGGGTTTCTATAGCTTTTATGATGCTGTTTCCATTTTCCACAACCATTATGTAGTATTTTCCTTCCACAATAACGTTTCCTGCTTCCGTGTTGAGATCCTTTAATTGTGGTAGTCTTCCGTTATTGTTCAGAATTATAGCCCCTTCGTCTATGGGTTTTCCAGTTTTTGATATAAAACATGCTATTGGCTGTTTTTGTGTTACTATATTGTCGCGTATTTCAATAATATTGCTTTTATTGGACCTGTTTCCTTCGTGTTCCTCGCGTAATTCCTCGTAACTTCCTTCGATTGGATCTGTTGTACTGTCATGAGGTTCCTCGAACTCCTGTTGCTCTATTTCGTCATTATTATTTTCGGATTCATGGTCGGTATCATCAATTATATCGTATCGAGTTTTGGAATGTAAAATATCGCGTGCGTCAGCTCTGGCTCTGGGCGCATCAATCATTGCTTCACTGGAGGTAGTTGATTCATCCTCGGGTATTTCGTGAATATCCGCGTGTGCAATTATTTGTTGTGGATCTTCGTCTTCCGATGAGTCGCTTTCCTCCATCAAGGGATACATGCGATGGGTGGTTTGGACTGGATTTCTAGATAATGCATCGGCGTTAGCGTTAGCTTTACCTGCTTTGTAGACAATTGAGTATTCATATTCGTCGAGTTTGAATCTCCATCGTAATAGTCTGGAAGTAGGATCTTTTACTCTGTGTAACCACATGAGTGGTCGATGATCGGTAACGAGCGTAAATTTTCTACCGTACACGTATGGGCGAAATTGTCCGACTGCGTATACTATTGCCAATAATTCTTTTTCAATGGTCGAGTAATTTAGTTCAGCTCCGTTGAGAAGGCGGGACGCATATGCTACTGGTAGATCCTTTCCAATTGTTCCTTGACTTAATACTGCGCCTATCGCATATCCTGATGCGTCGGTTGATATAATAAAGGGTTTGTTGAAATCTGGATATTGTAGGATTGGTTCTTTGCATAATTCGTTTTTTAATTGCGCGAAAGCTTCCTGTTGAGCCTTTCCCCATTCAAACTTTATATTATCCTTGAGTAAGTTAGTCAGTGGCTTGGCTATTTTTGAAAAATCCCTGATAAATCTGCGATAATATCCCGTCAGTCCTAAAAATTGTTTAATGTTTTTTGCATTTCTTGGTATAGGAAATTCTTTTACAGCCATTAATTTGCCAGGATCAGGCTTTACACCGTCCTCTCCTATGACATGACCTAGATATGAAACTTCTTTTCGTAGAAATTCACACTTGTCGGGTTGTAGCTGCAAGTTGGCGTCTCGTAAGCGTCGCATTAATTTATTAAACTTCGTTCGGTGTTCCTCTATGGATTTCGCATATAGAACTATATCGTCGAGATATACAAACATTTCCGTGCCTTGTAATCCTGTAAGTGTTTGATCCATTAATCTTTGAAACGTTGCTGGTGCGTTTTTGAGACCAAAAGGCATTCGTGTGTATTCATAATGACCATGAGGAGTCGAGAATGCAGTTTTTTGCTTATCCTTCTCATTCATGGGAATTTGATGGAATCCTGATGCTAAATCAAACACGGAAAAATATTTTGCTCCGCCCAATTGATCTAATATTTCTGTGATATTAGGCAATGGGTATGCGTCACTGACCGTTTTCTCGTTGAGATTTCGAAAATCAATTACAAGTCTCCAGCGTTTATTACCCTGGGAATCTGGTTTTTTGGGTACAACCCACAATGGAGAATTATATGGTGAGCTTGAAGGTTCTATTATATCGGTTTTTAACATTTCGTCGACCTGTTTTCGAATTTCTTCCTTGTGTATCATTGGATATCTATATTGTTTCGTGTTGATTGGTACTTCGTCCGTTGTAATGATTCTATGTTCCGCTCTATTGGTTGCTTTTAAGTTTTCTCCTGGAAGGTGAAAGCAGTCTGAATTTTCCTTAATAAGATTGAGGACTTCCCCGCGTTCTTCTTCGTTTAGGTGCTCAAGATGTAGCAATTCCTGTAAAGTCGCGTTGCGTGATTTTGTTTCCTTTTTAATATTCAAAATCTGGCGAGCTTGGGTGTTGGTAGGGATGTCCATTTCCTGAAGTTCGATTGCGGAGAGCAATAGTGTGACTGGTTCTTCCGTTGCATTGATTGCGTATAAGTGAGCTCTGCCATCTTTATTCGCGACGTAGGCTTCTCCTACGTAAATGTTTGGACCACAGTATAATTTTGGAATATACCCTTCTTCGGGTGATTTGGCGGTTAGTGGCACACAAATGTGCTTTTTACTTCTCGGCGGCAATATTGTAAATTCATTGTAAAATGGAATATCCTGTTCCTTAAGGCGTAGTGTTTGTTTCTTAAAGTCGAGCTTTGCTTGATGCTCTAATAAAAATAAAAATCCCAAAATTCCGTCCTGTTCTATTGGAAAATCATTTGCTACCACGTTAAATTCCGTGGGCGTTCCAAATATATTGATGGTTATCTGTCCCTGTGTCTTAACGGCGTTTCGTGTAATTCCATTTATGTGACATGTCATTCTCTCATCAATTACGGCCTTTGAGGACAACGCTTGTGCCTTTATTACGTTAATTTCGGCTCCTGTGTCCACCATCAATAGTACGGGGTCTTTGCGGTACGTCGGCGTTATGTTTATGGTTGGGACGGCGACCGGTCTATTCAAAACATTGATATTGTATTGAGGAATTTCTTTTGTTCGGCGCGAGTTTAATTCTGAACCTCCTGGACTGCGCCTTCTGTCCGGAGGGGTTTGTCGTTTCCCGAACGCGTATTATCATCTGACGTTTGATGTCTCCGATTATTGTCATTCCATCCTGCTCCTTGTCTCTGATTATTATTATAGGCTCTCCTTTGACATTCCTCGAGGGTGTGTCCGTCCTTTTTGCAATACCTGCAAGTTTTTAGGTGCCTTGGTGCCGTGTTTGCTCTATCATCCCTTGCTTTTAACCAGCAATCCTCGATTATATGACCCTTCTTTTTACAATACGTACACTCTTTCGGTGTCCATTGAAAATGACGAATTCCAGGATTACCTGGTTTTTGGAAATGAGAATTATTAGGTCCTCTATCTGGATAATTTTGCCTTCTATTAATGGGAGGTGGTTCATTCCTCTGGAATCTTGACCACGTTGTATTTGAACGATCGAGTCTGTAATCTTGAGACTCTGAGTTTCTTTGAATTCGATTGGGATATGTATTTTCCCTATGAAGTTGTTCACGTGCGCGATATTCTCTTTCGGCTTCGATGCCTCTTACTATGGCTTCGTCCAATGTCCTTACACTGGATGGATTTATTCTTATTTCTCTTTGTAGACCGCGAGCAAAGCATCTTATTGCCTCATGCTCTGTATCTTGATAAAATCCTTCGTAAACTGGTTGTCCTGTCTTACGATATGCATCGTTTATAAGCGAGACAAGATTTCTTACGCGATTTCCATATTCTATTGCGTCCTCACCGCGCCGTTGAGATATTTGACCGAGTGTGCCTTGTAATTGCGCGATGGATCTAGGTGGGGCGAAAAGTTTTTCTAAAAAATCAATTAATGCCGCGAAAGTTTCGAATTGATGCCCTTGTACTGATTGCTTAGCGGGTCCTCTTAATTTATTCCGCGTTAATTTTACAAGACTTAGTTCTCCGGAAGGTATCATAGATAGTGCCTCGTGGCATCCTTCCGCGAATATATGGAGAGGTATGTTTCGTCCATCGAAAATAGGGACTGCTTCTAATGCGTCCTTCAAGGTGATTTGCGTTACCGGCGTAAATATGTAGCCACCGGGGTTTGATTGAGAAGTCGAAGGCGTTTGACTAATTGGAGTTTGTGAACGTTGACGCGACTGCTGCGGATGCTCTTGTGGCGGTTGCTCTTGCTCATTTCTTGTTTGTGAGCGAGTACGTGGAAGTTCCTTTTCGTCTCCCATGACCATCTTCTCCTTTTATATATAACAACAGTATCCCACCGCTGCCACCAAAAATTTAATGTTACGACCCGTTGGTTCGAGGGCTTTGGATGTACGTCCTGCTTTACGCGATAGAGTAGTCCGTGGTCCTCTTCCTTTGTCTTTTATGACAAGGTAATGCTGGGTTCTGTTTATGACTCCGTAACTAGAGTTTGGGATTCGTGTTGTAGCGGAACGGTACTTAAGGTACCTGAAGATCGCCTTGGAGACTAGGCCCTTGATTTAGGATTGTGCTGTTCTGCCCGGATTTCGTAGATATTGGTAATTATTTCTTACCTCCGTTCTTGGATTGCTCTCGATGAAGAATTTTCTTCCAGGCACGTTGGATGATTCCCGTCAGAGTATGTCGTTGGTTCTCCAGTTTGGGAATGTGACTGTTCGAGGCGAGTTCAGTAGAATAAAGTAGACTTGGGATTTGCCACACACAAGATAACTTTTATTTGAATAATGCCAATCTGGCTTACACTTACTAGTGCACTTATAATTTTCGTAGGATTTAGAAGACTTAGCGTAGATTTAGCGTAGACTTATCGTAGATTTAACGTTGGGCACCGAACTGCACAGGTTGGAGGTTGATACTGAACTGAACTTCTGGACCTAAACGTCCTCCTTATATACCAGTCGCGGTTTCAATTTCTCAGAAAAAGGGAAAGTTAGATTTAGGTCACACGTGTGCTTCTAGGAAAATCGGCAGCTGTTTCTATTGTTCCTGGAAGGATTTATGTATGATTCCTATAAAAGCAGCGGTTTTCCAGGGATTACGAGATTTATGTTTCCTGTGCACATGGCTTATGCGCGACAGCATTTCTAAGAAAACAATGAGACTTGACAGATTTATTAGATGGATTCCGCGAATAGGGGAGCGTTTCTATATAGTTGACAGATTTATGTTTCCTGCGCGCGTGGCTTATGCGCGACATTTTTCTAAGAAAACAATGGAACTTGACAGATTTATTAGATGGATTCCGCGAATAGGGGAGCGTTTCTATATAGTTGACAGATTTATGTTTCCTGTCTTATAGGCGACATTTTTTCTAAGAAAACAATAAAGCTTGACATATTTATTAGATGGATTCCGCGGATAGGGGAGCGTTTCTATGAAGTTGACAGATTTATGTTTCCTGCGCACCTGCGTTCTGAGCAGCTGCGCTTCCAGGAAAGAGATTTCCAAGAAATCGCGAGATTTATAGTTCGTGCGCATTTATGTTCTGAGCAATTGCGATTCCAGGAAAGAGATTTCTAAGAACTCGCGAGATTTATATCTCCTGCGCATGCGCGTTCTGAGCGGCTGCGCTCCCGAGAGAGGGGAGAGATATGGACAGCGCCACGTATTCAAGAGTGCTAATCTGCGGAAGCTCATGTCTTTCGGCTCGCGGGATAATACGATTCGTGGTAGGTAACTCTCACGCTGGCTGCTGCCACGGCTGTAGTATGATAAGTATCTCTTAATAACCGCGGTCGGTAAGTCGCGTTATCACGTGTTTCGATTGATAATCTGTAGGGTACTTTCGACTATATATGTTTTATCTTTAATTTCGCGAAGACTCTGCTTATTCGGTGCCCAGGTGTTATGACGTATATATATATAATACTATTTGTTAATAAGAACTTGATATTATTGATAATATTTAATTGATGTGCATATATCCTCTCATGCACTGAATATATGTCTGCGATCAAGTTATCCTATGATTAGATATACTCATCTGCGAGGATAACGGAGTAATGTTAAATACATAAATTGTTTTACGACTTAAGAGTATACAGGTTTATAGTTATATTGTTTTATTGCTAGCAGTCTTACGATTTCTGGAAAAGGAAAGTTCTAGAAAATCGTTTATCGAGTTTAAGACAATCGGTTACGCAAATCTTGGATTCTTCAAGTATTTGAATTATGTATAGAAATTCTTTACTGATAAAGACGAATATTCAAGGATTATTCTTAAGAGATTAAACTTATATAGATTCAAGAACGACCAAATACGTTATGCGATAGATATTTAGATTCTGGGATTAATGATAGGTATATAGATATAGATATAAGATATATATATATGTGAATATTGATAATTATACTTGGAATTATTCGTAGTCCTTACTGAGTTAGCGCGAAGTCGTATAGTTCCCGTTTGGATGGAAGATCCTTGATTTTATTGTTTTATTACTTACTAATTTTTATTACTCGTTAAAAGGTTTAATTGTTAACCTCTACGTTCAAGGAATTTTAGTGGATTCGTGGTTCGAAAGGCTGCCGCTGGAATTCTCATGCTCCAATTTGATGATTATGATTTTAATAGCAATTTTAATTAATAGAAGAAGAGAGAAAAAATGAAGCTAACATTTTACTCAGGAAGATTCATAGAATAGTACTTTATCAAGATGGCGGTCCAACTCCGACTTTCCACTGTCCTTGGCGGTATCGGAAGGTTATTATACATAAATATAGGTACTAGCTACTAGCTAAGACTTACTTTGATGTGGCGGAATTTGATTGTTTATAAGTTGTATTGAATTTAGTGATGAACAAACTGCGATCGTAACACCTTCACCCATCGAGAGGAACAAGGTCCCCTTGTTCACTGACGGTGGTTATTGATGTCGGCCGATCTTGATCCAGGGTAGTTACTTCTGGTCGTCGTCGTAGATTTGCACAAGTAGATTTGTGCGCTCCTCCAGGGTGTTGACATCCATAACAGCCTCTTTCGTTGAATAATGTTGTTTCCCCATATTCATTTGTCGTGCGGATGTCGTATGTCCCATTCTCATTAAATGTAATGGACATGCGAGTACCACTTGCAGGATTTGTCGAAGCACCTTCGTGTATACTGATGACATCCGTAGAAACTGCTTCTGGCTGGATTAAGTTAGGAAGTGGTGTATAAGTGTTTACATCAGGCTCTTGCTCCGTTTGATTTCGGATGGTAAAGGCCCATTCTTCCTCCAGAGGGTCGATCTGTATTACGTCATCGAATTTAGAGAGCCATTCGCTGACGCGTTGCCATATTTCCTCGAAGCTTGCGTTTTCGATATTCCTTTCGTAATAGATTTCGTCCGAGGGCCGTTGTTGATTTTCTGGTGCTGGTTCTTCCGTATTTTCCTCAGGTCGCACGGGATCGTAAGCGCTAGCGCGCATAGACTCGGATAGTGGTATTGCGGGTACCCATTGATCGTTATCAATCATTAATCGACTCTGGTCTTCCATATCCTGAAGTTCCATTTCGGAATGAAATGGCCTGATTATTGCAGTGTTTTCATTACACGTGCAGGATCCTATCGGGTGATCCACTTGAGTTAGTCCTTGGATTGGTGTAGGCCATCCTGAATAATTGGCTTTTGATACTGGTACACTGATAATGGAGACACTGGTGCTTTCTGTTGCTCTTTCTTCTAGCTCGCACACGGAACCATCCCATGTCGGCTGCATAGCACTTATGTTCGCGACACTTTCACTCGCGGGTACGTGATGTGTAGGAGGGTCCGACGTTATCTCGACTACCTCGGTTTCCATTTCTTCGTCGTTGTCATCGATAGTTATCACCTCCGGGAGGTCGTTTAAGGTTGGCGCCTCTTCTGTACTTGCGACTTGCGTTAAAACTTCGTCTAATGTTATACCTATGAGTAGGTTTTCTTCCACGTGATGTACCAACAAGAGGTTGTTGTACATGTCCGCTATATCTTCAGCGTTCTGCCTAACCCATTCGGCGGAGACGCGAGAATACGAGGTTCCTTCAGTTGAACTCATCTTAATAAACTTTGATCACTCACGAGAACTTGTCACTGAGTAGCAGAATACTTGGATACGTCTGTACAGCTCGGGATCCTGGACAGAAGTGAGAGTTAAGAGTTGGCATCTTCTCTGAGGTGCATGTGGATGGTCAGCCTCCACACCTTCCTGTATGCTCCCTGATTGGTCCTTGCTGGACTCGTGGGTGTTGCATCTAATATGGAGAGGGTTTCCCTTTTCCTAGCGTGGGAATATATTTGGTGGACACCGTGATTCAAGTGCAGGTGGCCCTTTTTTTTAATTTTTTTCTAAAAATTCTGTAAGCTTTTTCTAGTTGGCTTTTCTAAAGTGTTGGCAATACCCTGTCATTATTGTTATATTGTCTGATTCCTTTGACTTGTACGGGGTGCAGTTGCCCCTTTTTGTCCCTTTTTGTCCCTTTTTGTCCCATTGTCCTATTGTTCCGTGCAGGTTGGGAGCAGTCGTTCCAACGTGCAGGTTTTATATATATATTTTCTATATTCGAGCATGGGAATCTCTTGAGATACAGGTTTTTATTCGCGTGTGGGAAAATTTTTGAATGCAGTATTTTATTCGAGCGTGGGAATTTTTTGAGTGCAAGTTTTTGCTTTAGCGTGGGAGTCCCTTAATCCGATTGGTTCAAAGTTACTCCTACTCTATAGAGTATCGGAGTTCGCGGGGCTCTGGTTTTCCTTGAGTATCAGTTGTAGATTCGCAGTACTGGGGTGCGGTAGCTATATCGGGATATATTGGACTTGTTGTTGAATTAACTAATTCTTGGGAGGTGTATTCCTTCGTTTCTCCATCTTCTGGTTTTTCGGCTTCACGTATACGTGGTGTCATAATAGAATCTCGTAGATGAAGTAATAGATTCGTGAGCGAATCCCAAATTGCTCCGAATAAATAGATACTCCAACCGAATACAGAATGTAATGCGTAACCGTGTA
>JARQSW010005712.1:0-11207 GCA_030142375.1 Calameuta pallipes
TTGGGACCAATAGCAAGGAAGAAAATCCGTTGAAAACTTGTCTGCAATTGTGGCCATTTGGTACTTAATGGGTTAAAAAAATCAATTTTAATTGATCAGCTGATCAACTAAACAACTTAGATCGGCTGAAGTATTGATCCGCATGAACATGTTCTGATTAAAGACATTTGTATACTGTATTCAATACAGCGGGAAATCATTGTTCTGCAACTATGGTGAGATTACAGTGGGAGTAAGCATCGTTTATGTACTCACAGCTTAAGTAAATCTATACGGATCTTCAAAAAATCCTGGTAAAATGATGTAAAGAGGTGGTAATGGACAACAAATGTAAGATTCCGTTTGACTGAACGTGTACCTCATTATAATTGAACATTCCCTTATTTATTTTGACCACTTTCTCTTTCAGGAAATTTAAATATTTCAGTCGCTATCCGGCAAAAGCAATTTACTTTATTGTACCAAGTGGTTTTGCATTAAAAGGCTACTTCCTAATAGACGTATGGGCTACCCCTAATTTTATGATTTCACTGACCAATCGCACTGTGCGCGGTAGTTCAATTTGAATTTGCTAGTATCATACATCATGTCAAAAACACTCATTTTTTTATATGGACTATCTAAATGGAGAGTTTTCGAATAGTCCGCTGTTTAGATAGCTTACGAGAGATAATGCTGAGAATAAAGTATCAATAAAATAAGTATTAACAAACGACTCGTACATTTTCGATACTGGAGCGACAAATAAACAAATCGCGATGTACAGTTTTGACCAAAAACTATATTTAGGCTTATACTAACTTCACTCTTAAGTCAAGAGTTAAGATTTACAAATGATGTACCAACGCAGCGTAGATTCAAAAGACGCCAGATTTCCAGAGCCTAACACCGGACATTTCAATCCAGAGTTGTCAAGCAAACGTATGACACCTAGGTACACAAAGGTCCAGGTACTACGAGTGAATGGAGTGAGAGAAACTCCGGCCTATTCGATTTTAATACGGGAGAGAAATACAATATTTACCATACCAGAGTTTAGAAGCCCGTGAGTATTAGGGCGGTTCAAAAAACGGTGATTTTCTGCTATCCAATTGCTCATTTATATTGGGACACCCTATTGTTAAAAAGACATGCTCGCAAAATCAGAAACATGTGCGACAATATTTGATATTGCCGCATCGATCTTAAAATTAGTAGTAAAATGTCATTTTCGACTATTTTTTTTTTTCAATGTCAAAGCGCTCGTTGAGTTATTCGTTGATCTTAATGAACCATGAAATTGTGTGAAACCGGGGATCTGTAAGATTATATGTATTTAATGATGACGCATCGATCTTGAAAATTCCAAATTTGTAAAATCAAGTTAGTTATTTATAGAGTCGCACTGTTGCTCATTACGTTCCTCATTGTTTTTGCAATAAGTATACGTCTCGTGAAACAAGAGAGCTGTCGAATAATATCTGGAACTACCGCATCGATAACAAAGTTCTCGAAATTCAATATTCATGTAATATGTATATAATATTTTATGATATTGAAGTATCTGATAGCTCTTCGACTATACGGATTCTTTTGAGAAAAAAATCAACTACGCGTAATTTCGAGCACGTGTGATATTATTTGATACTGCCGCATCGTTACAACGATTATTTTTAGTCTAAAAGGTCTCAAGTATAAAGAGAAAGAAAATCAATAAAAAGTCAGATGATAGATCTACTCTTCAGAAACACATTTGGCTCAAATATAGTTCTTATTATTTTCTGACAAAGGCACATTTTCCTACGGCTCATCGTTTCCGCCGCTTGAAGAATGTAAGCAAAGCTTGTTTTGAAGCAACACATTCCGCGGCTTCAGTCGCAGGCTAATTCTCGGTGTTGACGGTATACGTGCGAGTGCGAAAATAAAAATATCTCCAAGTGAGTATGCACAACTATAGTAGGTCCACGAGTTCGGTGTGGTTTTTTGACAGCTCGAAAACTATGAAATCCCTAGCCTGCAACACGTGCTTTCATGAGGCCTGCACCAGTATTTTCTTCTAAAAGCATGTCATGCTTTAATTTATACTTCTGCTGTTGTATAATAAGAAGAATGAGATATAATTACACACCAAAATGTTGCATAATTGTTTGATATAATGAAATTGCGGTATTAATATTTCGGAAATATTTTCTACCAGTAATGTTGGCAGTAATAGAATGACTGCATAGAAAATCCAGTGCCGTCTCTGGCCGTGGTAGCCATATGACACATGTATGTTCCATATTCATGAATGCATATAATTTCGTCCACAGCATGAAGTAGTAACTTTAAAAAAATGGTTTCCAATAAAACTATGATTAGTATATCATAGAATATGTAGGAGAAAGTTCCTAGGAAACAAAATTTTTTAGCTCTTTAAGGAACCCTTTTCTAATACGTCAATGTTCTGAAATGAAGTGCCGTAGCACATTTTACTGCGCCGGTTAAAGTACTGCGATCACGAATTTATGAAATCAAATATATGATCACTTATTTTACGGATATGAATTAATAATAAAGCTTAAACATTTATATCAATTATTTTGACAGACTGACAATAAGTACACTCTTCTATCCAGTAGTTTAGTAAATAGGGTTATATCCTCAGAACCGGTCTAAACAAATGCACGTTGCCTGTCAACGAGTTGTACTTCCTGTACTGTGTCGACTGTGTTCAGTGATTGCGTTTTAATTTTTATAGTGCTATCAATATAAACAAAAAGAGGAAGTGATCTGTGACAGTGATTGTTGTACTTCCTTTACTGTGTCGACTGTGTTCAGTGATTGTGTTGTAATATCTTGTTTTTATAGTGCCATTGATATAAACAAGAAGAAGAGGCAGAAGACTTTTTTGTGTTCATAGTGATCTGTGATAGTGATTGTTTAGAGTGTACTTTAAGATAGAAGAGAGAAGAAGAGGGAGAAGAAGAAAATCATCCGACAGTGGCTCAGCCTTTGTGTGAGCCGATGAAACGAGCCATTGCATCCGCAGTAACGAATCTGCGGATAGCTATATCCAGTGGAGCTGCTGTCATCGAACACCAACCTCTGGAATTTATAGCTAAACTGTTTGGCTTACACGTCAACACAGTAAGGCAATATTCCACCTATCTTTCTGTAGAGCCATCTGCGAAGAAGGTAAAAAGGGGACAACGGGTGGTTCCTAATGTATCGCTCTCCACTGTTGATACTTCAACTAGGATGGAAATACGAAAAATGTAATATGACATGCGCCGCAAGGGATGTCATATAACACTGGCAACTCTGCTCAAGGAAAACCGAGCTAGTGGTACAACTTTTGAGGGAGGAAGATCCACCCTACATAAGCTTGTGCGCGAGCTTGGATTTCGATACCAACTGGATGATGGTCGAAGAGTATCGAAGATGAATGCTGATGTTATCCAGAAGAAGAGGAACTTCATAAGGGAGTGTATGGTCAATGAAAACTCATTGTTGCCATCACAAGTTGTGTTTTTAGATGAGACATGGATCTTCCAGAAAGGTTCATGCTCTAAGGCATGGGTCGATGACCAATCAGCTTCCTCTGTGCAAAAGAGCAATACACAGGGGAAACGCTTCATCGTCCTTCATGCAGGCACTAGTTCTGGGTTTGTGAACAATGCAGATTTGTTATATGTTGCAGGTTCAAACACAGGCGATTACCACGAACAAATGAATGCTAGTAATTTTGAGAAGTGGTTGATGGAGCAGCTGCTTCCAAATTTGGATGAACCCTCCATTGTGGTACTGGATAATGCACCGCACCACAGTGCTGTTGCAGAAAAACAGCCTACAAGTAGTTGTAGGCTACAACATCGTGGAAAAAGCACGAATATCAGGATTTTCTTGAAAAATGGAACGTGCCTATTCCACCGAATGCGACACGAGCCGTTCTGCAGCAGTTAGCAGTTATACAGAGAGAGAGAAAAAGGTTTTCAGTGTCATGGTTTATCGTCCTGGGTTGTCAATCTCCAAACTGTTCCCATATCCTGACTGTCCTCTATTAATTAATAGGTTCAGGGTAAATGAACTGATATGGGCTGCTGGGCACGAGGTACTCCGCTTACCGCCCTATCATTGTGAATTTAATGCTATCGAATTGGTATGGGGTCTGGGTAAACGGTACACATGTATCCTTTTACTCTGTAGAAAACAACGCTACACTAATCTGCTAATTGCGATCCTATCTTACACTGCCTCTTCTCCTGCTCCTGCTTCAAACTACCTGCGCTAGAACGAGTAGCCGATTGCTATATCTATAATACCTGCTGCAATAGCTCTTCACACTCTTATTAATCATTTACAGACATTACAACAGCGTGTTACCAGAACGACAAGGTTTTAATGAAGCAACAGTCAGACAGACTTGGGAAGAAGCCCTTGCAACAGTGACCCCCAATGGTTTAATGATAATTTATAATTGATATTACTGTTCTTGAACATCCATTTATAACGCAAACAACGAATTTCAGCTTATTGTAAACGTTTACAATGGATTTTCATTAACTTTCTATTTTCAGACGGTAGTTGTGAAATATTGGCTTATCCAATACATTTCGCAGACAAAGGTATTAAAATGATATGATTGCAGTATGTAAAATGTTGTGTTCTATTACAGTTAGGCAAATTGTGTCAACCATCTTACGGAGCTGATCAAGGCCGAGTGCAATAAAATGGTTGTCCCGGAAGGATTCGCCGTGGAGCCTATTATCATAGGGCTCCAATCCGATGATGAAACGGACAGTGACTGGGAGTAAGCTGATCCGGTGTGGAGTACCAAGACATTTAGACGACTTCGAAAAAAAGGTTTTAGGTTTAACGTTAATTCATGTGTACGGGCTTTGTGTAAGATCCGTTTTTATATTTTTTTTTAACGAGGGTCTCATCTGATCACGATGCAGAAAACCATTCGAAATGATCGGATCCACCGTACAGGGCCAAGGCATTGGACGACTTTGAAAAACTGGTATTATGCTTTACGTTATATAATGTAAATCGACTTGGTGTTAATTATTTTTTATACGTTTCAGATACAACGAAAGAGATTTCTACGAATTCTGCTACAAAAATGCGAAGAGAGTGATTTCTATTCTATTATATTTCATTTCGATATATGCATTCAACGTATTATTCATAATAAAAATAATGTTTCTATTAATTGCTTATTATTTCACTTGCCAAAAATTGTGAAGTAATAAATAGTTTAACTTTGGTAACATTTATAGCTCGCTATACTATTTGCTGGTTTTAACTCTAAGTATACTTTTTGATCACCTCGCGTGTTGTTTAAAATCATAGACAGACCCGTATTGGTGAGAGGAGGGGACGGAGGCATGAACGCGTAGTAATACCATTCAAAATAACTAGGGACTACTTTCGCATGCTGCCAATCGCCTACACTGAACTCGTGAATATACTATAGATTACTGGAGCGAGTTCGTTCCCAGACCGGCAAGTTGGACCAAGGCGTAAACCTATCAACCTACAACATCCGAGCAGTGAACTATTAAGTGCTGCTAGTCCGTTGAAGTATCTGGCGCGGAGGCCAACAATGACCACCGTTTGCTCATATTGGCCTTCAAGAATAGTCCCTCGAGGGCGGAATTGGACTCTCTGTTTCTACTTATTTGGCGTAGCTTCCTTCAAGGTTTGCTGTAGCTCCACTGTGGGACCCGGCGCAGCTTCCCCATTGCGGTTTGCGGTTGCTCCAATTAAAGGCATCCACTAGGACAGCTTCCATCCCCGGAAGTTGATCAGACGCACCAGATTGAATTGGTATCGACGCCCTGCAAGACAATAAGAGCTTCAGAAAGGCGCGAATCTAATATTACTGCTTATCTCAATTAGTAGGAAGTTAATCACCACAATACCTCACGTCGTTCCGGCGTACCCGAAGCAGTTACTCGTTGGCACCGAAGTTTCCGCTTCCGATCTAGTTTTACGGTCCACTAGATCCTTAACAACGGCTGGACCGAGAACCCAGGGAAGCGAAATATATGATAGCTTCTACTTCTACTGAGGTCAACGGGGGTGTGGGGTGTCACCACGAACCAACCTCTGATCCCTGCATGACTGGAATTACTTTCGACCAGCCGCTCCGGACATCAGCTCACGGAGAGAAGGTTACTTCGGGGTGTGGCTCAGTAAAACCTAGCTCCAGGGAGTTCCACCGGTCACAACCATACAATACATCATTTCTGTAATTAGTGATGTGTTTGTACTGTTGAGTAGAAATCAAAATATGATGTGCAAAATTGTACCTTTAGGACTTAAAGGTATACATTTGACCGTTAAAAAGAGGAGTTGATGAGGTATAGAACGTAACGACCGCGTACTTTTCGTATATCATTTTTCAGTCTAATGTCTTGGAGAATCCTTTGTTACCCGCTAGAAAAGACGAAGAAGCTTGCCTGCCTAATAATTCGCGCACCCGCATAGTTCCTTAAAAGTTACATGGCCCGTTGGACAACGGCATGTGTAAAGTTAATTGTTGCGGTGTTACCACCAAGGGAATGAGAGTGAGGTCCGCTTGCCAGATATATTTATTTAGATTGATTGTTAAGGTGTTATCACCAGGGAAATGATTGCATAGCAACTCCGGATTTAAAGGGTATAAAAAGCCGTGAAATCGAGATCAGTTCAGTCAGTCTTGCCTCAACTGACCGATCGGTAACTGGTGAGTTGCCGAAGTGGTCCTGGCATCTCGCTTCAGCCTCCTAGCCTTTTCGCAACAACCTTAGCGTTCTGCTGCGAAGAACCTGGTAAGGACTCTCGGACGGTATTATAAGACACTCGGTTCTTTAGCCCATGCATGCCGAGACCCCACAGCAGTCGCAGAAGACGACGAGTTAACGCCGCTCGACGCGGACATGCAGCTATGATGCCAAACGCACCTCTTAAGCCCCTCGAACTTCCGCTGGTCCCGTCTGCCTGGAGAACCCGACGTCCAAACCCTCACCCTGGTGATAACGCGACCACCACCTTCGCTCCGGTTTGCGAGACTCCCGACTCGTTGCTTTTCCGGCGGTACCGCTGCCCTACGGTCCAACGATCTCCGGTCTCGAGGCTCCTGAGTCCTTTGCCACCTTCACCAGAACCTCTAGTACCGAGTGCAAATAAGACGTCGCTGCCTACGACTCCCAGGGGACTACGAGCCACGCAATGCGCCGATCGTATAAAAAAACGACTTATCGAATTGTTTGACAACCCATATGATGGGCACTGTTATTTTAAATAAAAGGGCTAGACATTATTCTGCCATAAAGCGTCCCCATTATTAAAATTGTATGGTTAACACCCTGTGATCCTTCGTTCGATCCTTCAATATCCCAATCCTCTGATCCAAATCAATCGTTGCTCCAGAAAAGAGTCTCAGAACTTGAGAAAGAAGTATTTATTTGGAAAGAGAAGTATGAAGAGTTATATAAAGAGCTTCAAAACATAAAATTACAGAAACCCGACGATAAGAACAGCATGATTTCAGACATATTCTCCAAAATTTTTACCCCAGGACAGATTAAGTGTTTGCTAAGAAAAAAAAACTGTTAAATTCATTCATTGATCAGCAGAAGACATTGTTTCTACAGTTTCCTTGCGTTCAATGAGTCCAAAAGAATATAGATACTTGCGTTTCAAATCTAATTTTTCTTTACCGTCCTTTAGTGCATGATGGCGATGGGCTGCCAAATTTAATATTTCACAGGGAATTTTACATGATGCATTAAAATTTATACAAGTAAAAGGGAAGTCCTGGGGTCTACAAGAGCGATTAACTGTTCTTTCGTCAGATGAAATGTACGTATCACATCTTATTGATATTGACAAGAGAATAGAGAATGTTATTGGCCCACACAAATCTGTTCAAGTAATAATGACTCGAGGATTGATAGGAAGGTGGAAGCAACCATTATTATATCAATTTGATTGTAACTTCACGATAGATATTTTAAATTCTTTGATTTCAAAACTTCGTGATATTAGCTTCCCTGTAGTTGCTATGATCAGTGATATGGGTCCTAATAACATGCGTTTGTGGAAACACTTAGGGATCGATGTGGATAACACCTCGTTGCCACACCGTGATGATTCAAGCAATTCAATTCATGTATTTGATGATATACCGCATCTAATCAAATTAATAAGAAATAATTTCGTTGACCATGGATTTTACTCAAATGACAAGACTGTGTCGATAGACTGCATAGAACAATTAATAAATATATCAATCAATGATTTAAAAATAGCTTATAAAATCAATAAAAGCCATATTGATGTCAGGGGAACTCAGCGCCAAAAAGTTAAACTTGCTACCCAGTTGCTTTCAAATACATCGAGCTCTGCTCTTTCTTATTGTGGCCATAACAATTTAAATTGTCGGAAACTGGGCTGACACGGCATATTTCATTAAATTATGTAACGATTGGTTGGACTTACACAATGTAAAACAAAAATTTGGGTACAATGCAAAACCATTTGGCATAGATTTACATCAACAGACTATTAGGGGAAAGTCCCGTAACGCCGGACGGCACTTAGTGCCGGACACTCGTATTATCTCAAGAAGTTACAATGTAAACGATTCAAACACGGGTGAAAAGGGCACGGGGGGCGTAGCGGTACAGGGTCACACAATGCAATTTTTCAGTGACGCTCAAGGCAACATCGACCCCTATAAAGGTAGCAGAGCAAAATCCTCAAAATGACTTTACCATATATAGAAATAATGTGCTTTTTATGTGATAATTTCTTGCTAAATTAAAAATTTTTGTGCCCTTACGTTTTTCTGTAAAATCAATTTCCAAAGTGTGCTGCTAGCTTTATGTAAAACCAGTAGAGCACCAAATATATCTTCGATATCATGGAGTCAAATTACACTGAAATTATGTGCTCTTTATGTGCTTCCCGAATATCCAAAACATAAACCCCTGAATCAAGAATTTCTGCCAATACAACCTCTAAGAGGCCCAAGCTAACTTCAAAATCGAATCTCGTCTATTTTTTCGATAACATTGAATTAAAACACATCACATTTTAGTTTTCTTTATGTGCTTTGAGAATGTCCAATCAAAAACTTTAAGTCGCAAATTTCCCCAGATACCACCCCTAACAGACCTGAACCACACTCAGATGTAAACATGAAATGAAATGTGAGATTAGTGGCCAGAATAAAAAATATAGCTTTTTCATAAGTGCAATTTCATTCTGTCACAGGGTTTAGTTCACACCAATAAAGTAAATTGGCATTATTCTCTTCACGAGGTAGACTCTCTCGATCCCAGTATAGTAAGTTTTATTTGAAATTTTCGCGTAGAATTTATAAGAGAATGTAACCGAAATGTTACTGCGTAGAAAATGATCATCTACAAAACATTTAATCAAAATCTGTAAAAAAACTTCAAACAGAAATTAATATATTTGGACTAGATGAGCCTTCTTACGAGGGCAACGAGACTTTGCAAAACTAAATTGATTCATCGGTGCTACTTGAACTCTTTGAATTGAAATATATAGACCAATGAGCTATTATTTTGATAAAAATTGTTATTGAGATTTAGGCTTTCGCGGCCAATATTATCATTAATACTCATGGTTTCCGAATGGAAGCCGAGTCTGTGTTCAGCATTATGCCGACGTTTCGCAAACGTTACAGTCTACATCATCAGGGCTAGGAGGCTCCGATACTGAAGCTCCTTGTTGTTGGGAAGTCTTAACCCTGCGCGGATCATATGGGTCTTTTTCGACCCAAGCGAGTATTCGCCCTTAAATATCTTTCGTGTCCTTGAAGCGCCGGGCTTCTATCCCCACCCTACATAAACTTACTAGTGAGGGGTACTCAGTGCCCAAGCAGCGCCTTGATCCAGGAGTTCCTATCGAGACAGCAGCAGGACAAAGTCTCGAACGAGTCGAAAAAGACCCGTATGAACCACGGTGCCAGACCTGTGTGAAGCTGGAGCCCCATTTTCAAAAATTAAATTTTTTTTTTGCGATTCGTTTGTACTCTGTATGTACCTGTTTGTATCACTTTAATGTTCGTTTGTACCTCAAAGAATTGGAAATTACAGGGGGGTCAAAAAAACCGCTAACACCCAACTTGGAGTAATTCAAATTCTGTTTGCAGGGATGAATTTAGAATCGTTTGTACCTGTTTGTACCACCGTTAGTTTCGTTTGTACCACAAGGAATACGGAGATACAGGATTTTCAAAATTGACTAAGGGGTAACTCCGCCATTTTTTGAGCTGGCTCAAATCTGCGAAGGGGTGCTGGTTTAGAATCATTTGTACCCGTTTGTACCTTAGTCGTTTTTTATAAAATATTAACGGGGTAAAAAATAGAAGGTTTTTTAAATAACGTATGAGAAACTCGGCCAATTTTCAAGATAATCAAAATCTACAAAGGGCGTTGGATTCCTCATTGTTTGTACCCATTTGTACCGTTAAAAGTCTCGTTTTTACCTTGGTTTGTAATTATTTGTACCAGTCACAGTTTCGTTTCAATCTCGATGGGGTATAATTGAGTATAAACGATGAGAAACCGTACACTGTTCCTAGATACATTATCGTAGACATACATGTTGTACTGCCTTAGGCCTTGTATGACTTGTATGTTTTACTCCCTTACGGTGCAAATGGAACTTTTGATGGTACCAACCGGTGCGTATAGTGAGGGATCCAACCTCGTTGGTAAATTTCAATCGGCTCTAAAAATGGCCGAGTTTCTTCATGCAGATTTACATTATCGTCAAAACTGGCCGAGATTACTCATACTTTTCGTTCCTGAACCGTATATATTTTATTCCCTTAAGAATATTTGGATCAAAATTTTTCTATCGTTCTGAGTTGTAACTTAGGAAGTTTGTAGAAAAAGTATGCACTTAATTTTTAGAAACTGCAATAAAATTATTAACCGTTTAGTTTCCTAGTAACGTGTACTCAAAGTTGCACTGTACAAGGAAAGTCGCAGAAAACATACTGCGCTAATACAAAGTAGCAATTCTTTTTGCTAGCTTCTGCTCGATCGAAATTAACCAATCGTAACACATTCGTGTTCAAATTTGAAAATTATTGAGGCTGCAGTTTTGAAGATTTGTCTAACGTACAAAGGATGTATGAAAAATGATATGTCCTTGATTTTTTTGGTAATGATATTCTGCTCATATTCCGAAATTTCTAGATCTGAAATTTCTAAATC
>JARQSW010005784.1:0-11052 GCA_030142375.1 Calameuta pallipes
TAACTACCTCAGGATACCATCCCCAAACTAATGGGTCATTAGAGCGAAGTCATCACGTGCTAACAGAATATCTGAAACATTATTTGCACAAATACGACGACTGGGACCAGCTGATCTCTTTTGCGATGTTCTCGTATAACACCTCTGTTCACGAAGGCACTAACTTCACGCCGTACGAACTAGTATTCGGGAGATTAGCGAGGTCACCTACATCATTACCATCAGACGAAAAACTCGAGACATACGGAACGTACTTGACGGAACTCATCACTAAATTAAACGACCTCAGACAAATAGCCGGTCAGAATCTGGTGCACGACAAATACCAGTCAAAAGAGCGATATGACAAAAAGACTAATCCCCGCAGATACCAACTAGACGATATGGTGTACGTACTAAAGGAACCTCGAACAAGCAAATTCAATGGCCATTACGTCGGCCCGCACAAGGTGGCTGACATCACCAATCATAATAATGTTATTTTAGAAACTCTACAAGGTGATCGATTCCTGAAACACACGGACAAGGTAAAGTTAGCTACTCAACCAGCTGAAGAGAAGAAAAACCAGGGAGATGGATCTCGCGACTCGGGTGATTACCCTAGTGACGATCCTCGGATGCGCTAACAGCCAAGGCAAAGAGAACTACGTGTTGACGCCCTTGGACCATAACCCAGGACTGTATTACGAGCCTGTGCGGAGTGTCCGACTCGTAGATAAGGAATGGCGAGTCACCGTTTACACGAACACTTCAAAACTTCTGACACACGGGATAGAAGCATTAGCAGTCTTACTAGGTGCCTTACACAGCTGCAAAAGCCGGTTACCCAGCAAAGAGTGCGAGACCCTTATAAATAAACGATATTTCGACAATCAGGTAGAAAACTCGCAAAGGTATATCGATCAGATACAAGGGTTATTGGCAGACGTGGACCAGGATTCGGGCATTATGGACGACACCTTACCATTTACAAAGCCTAGTGCGCCCTTCGGATTCGTGGATAGCCTTAGCCATACGTTATTCGGCACCGGTACAGCAGACGACGCGGAGTACTACAACCGGGAAATAGATAAAATTTATAACGATCAGCAGAAAATCACGCATATCGTTGCAGAACAAACCCATTTGGTTCAGTCGGAGTTACACGATCTCCACAAAGGGCTAGAGGACTTCAATGAACGAGCCCGCGAGCTCTACACAACCGTTGCGGAGACGTGGCGGCAGACAGCGAATAACTCCGCGACCATAATTCAGATAAAGTACGGCCTCAGCCTCGAAAGATGGGTGAGGAACTGGCAAGCCCATGTGAGCGATTATGTGAGTTGTTTGAAAACCCTAGTCTCAGCTATTTATTTCGCGAAGTTAGGGATGATCCACCCGGAATTGATCAGCCCTAAAAGGATTAACGAGATAGCGGAAAGGATACGGCGTCTCAACCCGGACAGCGAATTTCCTGTGCCACGGGGTGAGATCAGAAGTGAGGAACTTGCTGCGATTTCTTCGATGAAGATAGCGTACGCTGGGAATCGGCTGATCTTCGAGTTACGTATCCCCCTCCTGATACGTATGCATTTCACCACCTACAGAATGCATCCCTGTCCCGCTGTCCAAAAATATGACCAACATAACAACCAATTCGCCTACATAATACCAAAGGAACCCTACCTTACCATCTCGGCAGACCACGAACTATACATGACTACCGACGACACGTACATGACACACTGCAAGCCGTCAAGGCACTTCCAAATTTGTAGCCCGAACCAAGCCCTCTTCCGGACCAGTTCACGGCCGACCTGCGAAAGTTCCCTACTAACACCCCCAACGCATGAGGCCCTGTCGTCCTGCGATATCCGAGTAACGACAACCATAGATCCCGTTTGGATATACTTGAACGCTCTCAAAGGTTGGCTGTACTCAGCCGCAGCATCGGAAACCCTAAAACTAGTCTGCAGCGGGAACCTCGCCGAAGCGATAACACTCAGTGGTGCAGGAGTTCTCCAGGTTCGCCCAGGTTGCAGCGCACGAACAACTTACATGAGACTTACTAACGGGCATAGAAATCGTGGACGACGCCGAGCAATATTTCTACGAACCGTCCGTGTCATTAGAAATTTCAAGCTTAGTACCCGAAATTAATGAATATTACAAACAGCTCAACCACGGTCACGCGGAGCCCGCGAATGTAGAACAACCAGCAACATCGAAATACAGAGAACGAGAAAGGTCGCTGATCCAAATCATCGCGGAACTAGACGAGATCAGGACGCATAAACGGGAACGGACAATCCACCGGTCCCTCCTGTATAGTGCAATAGGAGGCACGGGATTCCTAAGTATCCTGATGACGGTTTACCTTCTTCGAGTCCAGCTGCTACGAATAGTGGTGCAGGCCCAAAACAAGACAGGAATACGACCCCGAATCCGCTAGAGAAACGACGCCCAACGATGGTGCAGGGATACAACAGATGCCCCTTCCGGCAGTCCCTAAACGCGTACTCCCCACACAGTAGATTTTTCATACAAACCATGGAATACACATAAACCTAAGGGAAAGGATTTATTGAAATAAACTCACACGTACAACAATTTCTCATATACTCTGTGACGTACTGGGCCTCGAAAATGGGCCCAGGGTCTACTCAAAATTAGCTAACGCGAATACGGAGGGGGGTTACGTAAAGAAAAGGGAACACGGGGTAAAATAAATAAGAAGTATAATTAAGAAAATAGCTCAGATATACGCGTAGACCGCAATTAGAAATACACGCTGTACTATAAAAACACGCAAGATGATTCGGGGACACGCTAGGGCAGGGGGGACAGGAGGGCAGGGAGGACTGACAGGTAAGGTGTGATATGGCAACAAAGCTTGGGCGCCAGCTACTGTCACGGTGTAGCACCGTCGAGTGACCGCGGACGGTCCTCGAATATTTACTGCGGGCGGGATGTTTTGGCTAGGGGTGGGAAGGTGGGAGGGGATCTCAGGGTAGAAGGTTCCCGAACGCGAAAATGGCTGCTTATGATACCTCGGGTTTTTGGGAGATGGCAAAGGGGGTGAACGGTGGGAGAGGGGGAAGGGATGGAGGGTCGCAAAAATACTAAAGCTAAGGGCGCAGGCATTACACCACGACCCTCGAGTGGTGGGCAGAAGGCCCGTCTGAAAATACAAAAAGAAAACGCAAAAGTGCCGGACCTCGTGGGGCCGGCTCGTATGTCCTGAGGGAACCTACGGAAACGAAACGCAATAAGGAAGGGCGCGAGGAACAAAAAGGAACAGAAGAAAAGGAACTCAATCACACGGTACTCACTCAATCCGGAACAATAATCCCAATGTCGCTCTCCACAGAAACAGTCCGTCACACAAACAAAAGCACTCTCGCACACGTTATGGCTAGCGCGGTAACCTGGCTCGAAGTGGTGAGTGTTGCGGTGTGCCGGTCCTCGTGGGCCTCCAGGGCCTCGGTGATTGGCTGGGGCTGCTCGGTTGAGAGGGCTACGCGCTCCGACATTGGTTGGCAGTTCCGGCATGGCAGGGCATTGGTTGATTCCGCTGGCGGGCCCTCCAGGGCCTCGTAGCGGGTGGCACGGCGCTGTCTTCGCCGGCGCGCGGGCTGGCTGTCGCGCGCCGGGCAATATAGCGGCCTCCAGGCCTGTCAAATGCTCCACCGCTGTCACGCGGGCCTCAGGACTACCCGCGTGACGGGACTGCACCGGGGCTGCACGTCGTGGTGATGGTGGTGGCGGGCGGGCATCCATCCCACTGGGCGATGATCAGCTGTTCCGTGTCCATGCCATCCCTGCCTTCCGCTGCCTCGGCAGCGTAGCCCCTCTCGCAATCCTCCCCTGCAGGTGGTTGTGGCAGGTCCTCGTAGGTGGTCCTCGCTGTCATCTTCTGTGAGGTCCTCGTTGATGGTCCTCGAGCCAGGGCCCTACGGGGAGGGGGTGTAGGGAGGGAAGGGTGGAGGGAGGGAATCTTAGAGCTACCTACAATAAACCTACAACACTAAATATGCGCAATTAATAATGATGATGATAGTCGCAATACTCGAGGCCGTGGGGACCAGGGGCTTGACACTCCAATGGGCGTAGTGTTAGCATAGGATAGTGATATAACCTACCGATAAGATGGCGCTGCGCTAACGGGCGCATGCGCAGTCACCGTCTCGGAGAAAATAAGTGTGTGTAAACACGTCACTGTGTGTCAGTGTGAGTCACTGTCTTAAGTTAGTGAATATACGCTGGTGAATTTTGAAGTGTGTTCAGTGCAATTACAGTGCAGAGTTTAATGTTTGAGCGTGATTGTGTTCAACATCCAGACTATTTATTTGATGAAACTTCTTTGGACGACGATTTGCAACAATCGCGACAACTAGACGAAGGCTACGCGACTCGTTCTTACAGGCTAACCTTATCTCATACTTTCTTACTGTTCTATTCTTATTTGTCTATTCTGTTTCCTTTTCTCTTATTTTTCTTCTACTTTTATATCTTAGAGTTTCATAAAGTTTTCCTCTTCTCTTTCCTGCTTGTACATCGGTGTGCCTGCAAGTGGGATCTCATTGCTTTCTAAAAGACTTGAAGTTATCGAAGGCCTAGGTAGAAGCAATATGCAACCACATGCTGAGGCACATCGATTCATTGCTTTTAAATATAAATTATTTGTGTAAAATATTTTTTTTCCTCGAATGATTTTAATGTAAATGTTACTACGAGTGGGACTCTAGTAACAGATGACTAATGTGATGAACCTTCGACCGCTTCTTCTATGCCAATTGTCAAACCATCGATAAATGGTCCATAATATTTATATCTTGTCTGCGTTTTCCCTTCAGGTTTTCCCCTTTTTCTAGTTTATAATATTTATAGTTTGTCTGGATCGTTACTGATTGTTATTCAATAAATAACTTTATACCATACATAATTATGCATTTATATTATTTCAGGTACTTGTAATTATGATAAACATCAGGCCCAATCATTTCACCATATTAATTGTGCATATTTTCTTTTGCTCCACATATTAACGGTTCAGGATGTTTATGAGGGTCATACTTGTTTATCATAATTGCAGGCGCTTATAAAAATACCTTACAAAACTTTCAGGGCGATGAGTACAGAACGGTAAGTATATATACACGCCACTATATCTATATATATACCTGTAGATCTATGTATACGCTTGTATATCTATATATACCCGTGTATACCTATATATATCGCGTTAGTGATATAACCTACCGATAAGGTGGCGCTGTTGCCTATGCTAACAGTCTATAGCACGGGAGTGCCGTGTCTCCAATAAGTGGTCTGTGGTGGGGAACTCGAGCCAGGAGGCGGGGAGGAGTTCGCGGTAAAATTTTTGTTACAAACTCCCCCCCGCTTAGACGAAAGTACCATCTCGATGGCACTTGAGCGGTCATTCACACGGGTTGGTTGAGGGAAGGGGGGAAGAGGGAGGGGCACACTGGGAGGGATGGCGGGACTAGCAAGTACGACTGGTAGGGGTAGGGTGCCGAAAGGAGCTACTCGAGGCATATGCTATATCACAGTTATTTAATTAGGACGAACAGGACATAAGTTTGGGGTTTTGCCCCTTATACATAAAAAAACCAAAAGAATCGATCAGACTAGGGAGAGAACAGAAGAGAAAGAAAGAAAAAAAAAGAAGAATGCCATTTCGCGGCTAGCTCCCTAGGGAGAAAATGCGAGAGAAGAAAAAAAATAAGAGTCTCTGAGCAGTCGCTGACGTCCTGAAGGGAGAGAGATCCGGGGGCTAGCAGGGGTCGTCGACGGGGTCCTTCCTGGGCGGCCTCAATCGTTCTTCGCGGGCCATCGGCGAGGGCAGCGAGCGGCGGGGTGGTTTGGCCCCCCGCAGGTCCAACATCGGAACCTCACGGCTACTGGGCCGGTTCCCCTCATCTTCGGCGTCTCAGGCGCCCGTGGTGCTGGCTTCCGGGTGGTGGGGCTCCTAGGGCCCTCGGGATGGCTCAACTGGAGCGCCATGAGGGAGGGAATGGTACGGGAGAGGAGCGAGGGGGGGTCCGCCCGTAGGGCCTTCAGGGGCCTCGGCGAGGGGGTTGGACGGGGGATGGTTTTCGTTGGGCGCTGCGCGCCACCCGGTGGGGCCTGCTTGGCCACCGCCCGGAGGACGTCCGCCAACGATACCCAGTGGAATAGGGGCCTCGGGATGGGAGTCGGAGTGGAGGGGGTGGCGGGTAGCGGGGATAAGGAGTCCTCGCTCTCCGTGGTGCTGTCCTTGGCTTCCTTCTGTTGCGGGGCCTCGGGAAGGCCGGGCAGATAGTCCATGTTGGCCCAACGGCCCTCCTTGGTCCTCGGGGTTCCTCGTCCCGCGTACCTGGGTCCTGGCATCTCCTGCAATACGGAGGGTCTTCATCTGGAGGGGTGGCTCTCTCTCTCTCTCTCTCTCCCTCTTACTTTACTTACTACCTCTGAGCTACCCATTACTGGTCTTTGCCGCTCATCGGTCGGCAAAGAGGAGCAATAAAAAAAAAGAAAGAACGAAAGGAAAGAAAAAAGAAGAAGAGAGAAAACAAAACCGAGAACAAACAAAGAAAACACTACTAAAAGAAAGTAAACCGGGAAGCGAAGCAATGGATAAAATCAATGCACGTATTCAATACTATGGCCGCTCGTGTGGTGCATTGCGGCTCCGAGTTCTAAGGGCATAACGTTCTGGTACGCTGGAAGGGACTTCATTTCTTAGGGGACCACGGGAGGTTTTGCTGCCGCGCGGGCGTTCTCTTGGCCTTTTCGTTGGCGCGGGTGCAGCGGGGGTGGGAGAACTAGGTAGGACTTCAGGTGGATTGATGCCTTCAGGTTCCTCGGCGATGGGAGGTAACGGCGCGGGTGAGGATTCCTTCAGGCTGGGTTCTAGGACCTCGGGAGAAGGGTCTTTTACGTGGATTGGGACCTCGGGAGAAAGATCTGTCACGTGGATTGGGACCTCGGGGGTTGCCATCGGAGGGGTATAGGGCTTCAGGTCCTTCACATGTACTTTAAGCCATTTTTTTTCAAGGGAATGTGGATCTCGTAGACCACGGGGGATACCTTTTTGGTGATGCTGTATGGACCTCGATATTTAGGGGACAATTTCGCGGCGAAGTTCTGGGAGGCGGACGAAAGGACTCGGCTTTTTCGCAGGACAAGGTCTCCAATTTGGTACTCGCGGTCTGATTTCCCTCGATTATAATAACGGGCTTGTCATTTGGAGGCCTCGGACATATTCTTCTTAACCCAATCATGGATAAGGGGGAGGCGCTGCATCCGGTCACTCCAGACTGCAGGGTCTGCCCTTTCCATGACGGCGGGAGAGGGAACTCGATCTCGTATGCTCTTAGCGGGCCTCAGATTTCTGCTAAAATTTAGGAACGCGGGGGCCATGTGGGTGGAGGTCTGCACGGAGGTATTAAGGGCAAAACATAATTCGGGGAAGTGAATGTCCCAGTTTTGGTGATCTTCACCGACAAAGGAAACAATCATGGTCTTCAGGGTACGGTTGACTCGCTCTACGGGATTGGCTTGGGCATGGTAAGGAGGGATGGTGGTCTGACGGATGCCATATTGGCCTAGTTGGATGGTGACGTGTTTATTAACAAACTCCGTACCATTATCAGTCAAGAGGAATCGGGGGCATCCCCAGCGATTAAGAATAAGGGTCTCCAAGGCATTGATAATGGTAGGGCCGGTGGCTGCACGGAGGGCTTTGGCCTCCACATATTTAGTAAAAAGGTCTTGGAACACGACTATGTATTTGTTATGGGCCTTACTAGGGGGAAAGGGTCCCATAACATCTACGGCTACTACGGTACACGGGCCCTCGGTAGTTCGCTCGTGCATCAAGCCAGGGGAAGCTCCCTGGTGCACCTTATTGAGCTGGCATACCTGGCACCGCTTGACAAATTGCGCAACGTCCTGAAATATACCGGGCCACGAGAAGTCTTGCAATAAGCGCTGGTAGGTCTTATCCACTCCCAAGTGGCCAGCTTGGGGGGAATCATGGGCATTCTGCAGGGCTTTCAACCGGGCTTCATGGGGGAGGACAAGTTTCCACGCATCAAGGTCCTTCAGGGCCCGCTCGATAATGGGGTGCGGGCGGTGATGATAGAGCATATCATCCTCTATCTTCCAGTCGGGGTATTTAAAAGGGAACTCGCGAACATTTTTCATCTGGTCCACGTACCAAGGGTCTACAGAGTCTCCAATGATCGCTAGGGCCTCGATGGTTCCTTCAAACACTCTCGAAAGGGCATCGGGGACTACATTAAGGGCTCCTTTCCTGTGGACTATTTCCATATCCAGGTCTTGCATAGTAAGGGCCCATTTCGCTAATCTACCGGTGGGGTCTCGCAAATTCTGCAGCCAGCGTAGGCTGTTGTGGTCCGTAATTACTCGGACTGATGTGCCCTCGATGTACGGTCGGAGTTTTTTCGCGGCCTATAGTACCGCAAGACACTCCTTCTCCGTCACGCTATATTTCTTTTCGGCCCTCGATAATACGCGACTACAGTAAATTATGGGATGGTCCTCGTTATCGAATTCCTGGATTAATACGGCGCTTATGGCCACGTCACTGGCGTCCGTATGAATGGAAAAGGGCTTAGTGAAATCGGGGCGTGCAAGGACGGGAGCTCGGGTGAGGGATTGGCGAAGGGCCTCGAATGCTTCTTGTTGCTCGGGTCCCCAGTGCCACTTGGTATCCTTCTCTAAGAGGTGCACTAGGGGGACTTTCAATTTGGAGATATTTCCCATGAATCGGGCGTACCACCCGATCATGCCGAGAAATCTCCGGAGTTGCTTCAGATTGCTGGGAGGGGGGTAGTTGAGGACAGGAGCGATTTTGTCGGGATCGGTCTTCAAGCCTTCACGGATTACTAAGTATCCTAGGTATTGCATCTCCGGGCAGAAGAACTCGCTCTTTTCGCGGTTAATTTCTAACCCGGCATCGGATAGGGCTTGTAGGGTCAACTCGAGATATTTGAAGTGGTCATCTTCGCTCTCTGTGGCTATGATGACGTCATCTAAATACGCAAAAACATGGGGCTCCCACTCGGGCCTAATCAGTCGGTCCATGAGTCGCTGGAAAGTGGCAGGGGCATTGGTCAGCCCGAAGGGCATCCTTACGAACTGCCATAGGCCTTGTCCAGGGACTGCAAACGCGGTGATGGGACGACTCGCAGGGTCTACTCGAATCTGGAAATAGGCCTGACTCAAATCTAACTTTGAAATATAACGGGCGCGACGAAGGACATCCAAAATATGATCTAGGTTGGGGAGGGGGTACTCGTCTTTACGGGTGACTTTATTGACGTCACGAAAGTCAACGCAAAAACGGTATTTCCCGTTAGCCTTAGGGACTATCACGGGATTACTCAGCCACGGGCTGTCGGACCTCTCGATTATTCCCTCGATCATCATCCGGTCGACTTCTGCTTGGGCCACTTGGAGGAGGTAGGGGGAGATGGTTCAGGGATGTTGGCGGATGGGAGGGTGATCTTGGACGTCAATGGAATGTTGGACAAGGGAAGTGGCGCTAAGGAACCCGGTGGTGTTCACTATTACCAGTCGATCCAATAAAAATTTAAGCTTGTCCTCCGCAGACGGCGAAGGTTCAACTAAACCGGCGAATTCGGGGTAGGCGGGGATTACAAGGGAAGCTTGCCCATCGATGTAAAATTTTTTAGGAGCGGCCCCGGGGGTCATCCACGTTCGGTTTCCGTAATCGATTTGCAGGCCAAACAACTCGCGAGAATCGATTCCTAGGATTCCAGGGTAGTTCAGCATAGCTATTCGGACTGGGAGGGTTTTCACGTGGCCGTTGACCTCGAATTGGGTGGGGATTTCTCCAATGATCGGGACTACAGCACCGTTGGCCACTTGGACGCCACCGGTGGCTCGATTGGCCTTTAAACCCAGTTCCTCCGCCAATTCGCCTCCGAAATACGCGCGGGTGGAACCTGGGTCAATTAACGCAACTATATCTCTCTCAAGCAGATTGACCGCGAAATAATAGCGGGGATCATCTATTTGGGAGTCTAAGAAATCAACTACGGGAGGGAAGGGGTGGTCCGCGGGGGGTGAGTCTTCAACGCAATCTAGGACCTCGTGGAAGGGGGGGGGGGGCTTGGGCCCGGATTAGGTCCTCGGAATTCAGATGGGATACGCGAACCTCCCGGGCTTCCTCCAACTCTGGACTTATCGTCGTGGGGGGGGAGCCCGCACGTGTTCCCCCCACCAACGCGTTTCCCGACCGGGCTCGTTGACACCTCGTACACGTGTTCGTGTCGAATCCCGGAAGGCCCCAAATCCTGCAGAAAAATCCTAAGGCCTGGGGGCACTCGCGGTAGACGTGCCCGGATTGTCTACAATTGTAACAACGGACCACGGTGGAGGGGGTACGCGTGGGCGCTGCGACTGGCCTTGACATTAGGCTGGGAATGGCAGTGGGAGGGGTGGGGGTGCGGGAGGGGGCTGGTCGTTGAGGGGTGCGGGTGATTTGGGCATAGGACGTAGGGGATTGCAATCCTGCTACTCCCGCGGGGTCCTCCGCGGGGCAGGTGGTGGCTGGGAGGGAACGTGAGGGGAGGGATGCTTGGGCGTGGGAGGGGGTGGCGGGGAGGGGACTAAGGGCTGCGGTTTTTCCCTTTTTGGCTCCGCCGTAAGGGACATACGCCGCGGAGGGGAGGAAGGCTGGGGAGGGCGATAGTTGGCCGCGCGCTCACGCCATAACTCTACTCTTGTGCATTTTAATTGAAAATCATAGAAGTCTTGGATGTCCTCGCAATATATATGAATGGCTAGATCTGGGTGCAAGTTATTGTAGCAAAGGTCTAGTTGGGCTTCCAAGGGGTGGGGAGGGCTCAAGTAGCTAAAATAGGCCCTCATTTTAGTCAGGTACTCGCCGCTAACAAGGGGAGTACACCAACTTCGGGTCACCGATTTTGATGAGATTTACCAGTAATGTAGTATGGCATCACTACTGAAGGATGTTCAAGCCGTAGGACCCAACGTTGAGTTATAAGCCGAAAAAAA
>JARQSW010005875.1:0-10881 GCA_030142375.1 Calameuta pallipes
CATGAATCGCCAATTGTCTTGCACCTAAAGCAATTAAGTATGATTAATTAAATGATGAGGTTGGACAATTTTAAAAAATTGTACCTGGTCCGGGATGTAGAATTGAAAATAAACGCCGAAGCTTTCACTCAGCCAAATATATTTCCACCAGGATGGGGTCACTAAATTTCCAAACCATTGATGAGCAAAACCATCAGAAACACTTTGAGCAACATCTTGTTTTGTAGATGTTTTATCTACCCCGTCTTCGTATAGCAAGTCTAGCTCACTGTATTGATGATAAAAATTTATAGGAAATTATATAATTAACAATCGTTTATGACGTTACCTGAATGTAACCAAGCCCCAGTTTTCCTCAGTAACGACGGAAGCGTCTGGGATAGAAATTTGATCTATTTTTGGTAAACCAAACGGAATCGATGTGTATTCTTCGAAATATTCTAACTCCGCCTGTCCTTGAACCAATGCATAATTTGTCCTACGAAGACCATTTTTGCGAGACCAAACTCTGAGTGTTCCGTTCTCGTTACTGACGTATCCATAAGCCGAAACTGCAAAAGCCACCCAGTATGTGGACATAATGGGTGTTGTTTCGAAAGTCGTCCATAATTTGTTATCAGTCGTGTCGATTGCCGATTGATTTGCAACTGGCATGTTTGATAACGCCGTGTAGTTAACATCGTGTTTAATAGAAATCGTAAAGGTAGCTTTGAGTGCAGGTTCATCCCAGCAGGGAAAAGCTCGGCGCGCTAAAGTTGCTTTAAATTGTGTGGCAGCCAACCAGCTGGAAACATAATGTACAAATTAATATATGTCTCTTAAGTAATACAGACTAATCTAAAGCAATTATGTACGTACACAGTATCGCCATTGTCATTGGTATAAGAACTTCTGAAGAAACCACTCAAAATTTGATCGTCTAGGATACCAACATACTTCAAATACAGTGTATAATTTCCAGTTGGCAAATCGGTGGCGAAATTCAAAATCAAAAATTGTTTGGTGTCATTGTAAGTATGAGCTGCTACTTTGTAGTTTGTGTTAGCACCGGACACCAAAGATGTTGCACTCTCGTCTATAGTAAGATTTAGTATGTGAAGAGTTATCGAAGAACTTGCTTCTAGAACCTGAAGTTCAATCGTAGATTCTCCATCGTATGTAAAATTCTCTTCGACGATATACGGTATCAATTTAATAGAATATGAAATTGGCACAGTATTGCTTGGCAATCTATAGTCATCAGTATCGTCATTGTCGCTGTCATCCGCAAGAGAAGCTGTAAATGCCGCGACCAACAGTAGGACCGTTCCCAGAATAATTCTCATGATAAGAGTTTGGCTTGGACCTGTTTTTTTAAATAATCTCATAAATTAAAAAATATTTTTAAAGCAATGTTTGATTGATTAATAATCGCTGATCTACAATTGAGTTAGTTTAAATTATTATGTATCCTTTACCTGTCCTGTCTAGTAGGAGAACGGTGTACTTGTGAACCAAATCACTCAAAACTCTTTTATATCCTACTAGTGCTAGAAATGCTTATTCGTGAAATACATAATTTTTGCACGTTACGTACAAAGGATTATATATACGTATATAATATACATATATTTGAATATTTTTTGTGTATCAACAGTTGGTGTCAAATCACACGGAGTGAGCGTAGCTGTTGTTACTGATAAAGTATAGTCGTACTGTGCTAACTTTCTAACATTTTTGTGATTAATCTCTCCTCTGAGTATTTTTTTACCACTGTGAATATTACGTGCTACAGTTAGCGGACATAGTGTTTGACATTGCCACGCTGCGCTTGGAATAGGCGTGGTGCAACCTGTAGGTCCAAAATATTAATATTTTTATTGACGTGGAATATATAATAAAGAAATTTAAAGTTTACGAACATTTACAGCCTAATCTCAGGTTACAAGAAGTTGGAGCTGGTGAGTCATTTGTGGGCACCAAAAATTGTTATGTTTGCTCGTCAATTGTTTTAGCTGTCTATTCTTGAATTCGGGTTTATTCTCTAATACGTCAGTAGAGTTGTCATCACAGCTGTCAGCTATAGGCATTGTTTCCATACCTGGTTCATTTTCTAATATACTGGAGTTTATTTTCGGCCGTGTTTGTGTTCCTCTAAGACGAATTCGGGACAATTGTAAGTGCTTGGAATTGGTTCGTCATGTGTGGGCACCAAAAATTGTTATGTTTGCTCGTCAATTGTTTCAGCTGTCTATTCTTGGATTCGGGTTTATACTTGAATACGTCAGTACAGGCGTCACTACAGCTGTAGGCACTGTTTCGATGTAACTTGCTTTGAAGTTAGATGCGTTTTGAACATGTCAAAATAAGTAACAATATCTACGTGTTTCATTTTGACCGCGTTTGTATTTCTCTGAGATAATGCGGACAATGCACAATAGTAATGAACAGCTTCAGCCGTTTAAGTCTATTAGCAAAAGAATGAGTGTGTGGAGGCCTCTGCTTTTGAGGCAGATCAGATTCCAAACTCGACGACCTGGCTGCTGACAATCGGTCTTTTGAGGAAGATCTAGCTGCTGTGAAGAGTTTTCCCATGTAGAAATTCCAGTAGGCTGCCAACTGCTCAAAATCGGCTCAGCGTTGGCACTACGGGAATTGTCAGTTGTCATTTGCCTGTAGTTGATCCAATGCTGACAGACTATGGGTCCAGTACTGGTCATCCAAAGATGGATTGTGATTATAAACACACCCGTTTTTTTATTAATATATAAATTATTAAAGTTTTAATAATTATCAGATGACTATTAAATCGTAATTAAATAGGGGAAGCAGTAGTAATGTAAAGGAGTAGCGAAAACATTATAAGAAATTTTGAAAATGCAATTAAAATGATGGGCCAGTCCTATGTATATTATATAATAGGCAGATATTTAGTGACTTATTTACTTGGCATCAATGATGTGATTTCAATACTTTTTGTTAGAGGAATTCACAGCACTCCTGTACTTGGCGTAGATTTTTACACGTTAGTGATTGTGTTGCGTATTTGTAAATTACCAACACCATCCAGGATACGCATAGCTAAAGAAGACAAAGCAGCCAGCGGCATCAGTCTGGAGAATAAGTAAATGGACATGCGAAGACGACGACGACGAAGACGACGTCGGAACTGAAATGAAATCATCTCGCTCGCCATCTTAATACGTTCTGATTTCGTGCACCGATCGTATTGGTGTTGGTAGCAATCGATTTGGAACCCTCAATTCCTATAGTGAATGTGAATGAACTTTTTCTGATGTATAGCGGTTCGTAAGATATTTCGTTTAAACACAGCTATAGTTAATACGAGTTGACTCAAGTAAAGAGTCCCTGCGAGCCGTGACCTGGACAGCCGGTTGTCTGTACTTGGCGCGCAACTCGACCGAGTCTCTTAAAAGCGGTACTTAAAGATACAATTAGGAAGATCGAAGAAAATGTTGATATAGAAATATCATTTATTGGAATGTTCCGTGCTGATGAGATTACTTCATTTCCACCAATCAAAGGATCAAGCACTAAAGTAGTTTTTATCTCTACTGCGGGAGCAAGTCTGGATTTCTGATGTTGCTGTTTTAGTCAGAGCTGATTGTGAAACGAAGCCACCAAAAGTTTCACCATCTTTGGCTCAAGACTCCAGAAGGATAACTGATCCGTAAGAGGGTTGATCAGGAACTCCTTCGTTCGACGGTGAATTTATCCATGGAATTGGTGCATCGAAAAGGGATAACTGCATAGTTAGATGCATTATGCTACTGGGTAACGCATCTTTGTTTTGCATCGGTTACAATCATGTTGACCCTTGGCCTTTACTAGCTGGACTGTTTGAGAGCGAATGGGGCAAGAAGATGGAGGTGACGTCGCATCGGGCGTAACAGCGGTAGTTGAAGTAGTTTCTTCATCCTACACCCTATAGAAATTAGTAAACCACTTGTAGAAAACTGGTTCATAAGTATCAACCCATTTGATGTTAGATTGTGTATTGGCGATTGCAGTGCTTCCAGCAGATCCCAATACATCTCTGTGCTTTTTGTTTAAAGCTTTCAACTGAAAAATTAATAAAAACAAAGAACAAGTAATGCATACTATGTTGCAAATTAAATGGCTGATGTATAATTGTCGATGATAAAAACCTTCGTAAGTTGATCTCTTGTTGTTAGGAGGTTGCTAAGCGCAGAAACATGCCCATTTATCTTATCCGTCGGCGCGTCCCAGCTGCGACAAGTAAAAAAATTGTGCTTGTATAATTCTATTTATAGAACTCAAAAAGGTATAGAGTAAACAAATAATTACAATGCATATAATTTGTCGAAATTGTCGACGAGGTAGTCGAAGGCGAAGTTTATATTCTCAGCGCTGCCAACATAAATGGACCCGAAAGCATTAGATGCATGCTCCTTGAGTATCGTTGAATTGTCTGTTGTTGCCAGTGACATATATTTTCTTAAGATTTTTTTATCTTCCGAACAACCAAGATAATTAATTATCTCGAGAGAAGGACTTTTGGCGTAAAGATCTAAGACCATGTTCCAAACAGTTGCATTTGCATTGTTAAGTCCAGCGCAAAATACCCACTGTTTCAAATTAGGCGATGTCCTGAAATTAATCAAATGTTACAGGATTTTTGTAAAATTAAATCCTTATACCGATCACGTCATAACTTACGGGTTTGCAATCGGATCTTCCAAATATGCAACCAGGCGTGCAGTTGCATTGGATCTGCATTCTTTACTGCCGTGAGAGCATGCATGCGTTAACATATCTGCCCTCTGATAGGTATCAAGAATTTCCTCGTCATGGTACTGGTCATAACCGAGTGTAACAATAGATTTTTCATAACTTTCCAAAAAAAACCTCTGTAAATAAAATGATAACAAATGAAAGTATATTAAGTTATTCAATATTAATTATATCACAGTCATACATGTACCTTGAATAACGAGAAGCTTCTGGTGTTTGTTAATTTTTTATGCAAATAATTATTAGCGGTCACCATCGGATACCAGGGAATGAAATCAATATCACGACGAATATGAACCGCAATATCCAAAAATATGGAATAGCTGATACGACTGGCAACAGCCAAGTTATAAGAATCATCGATGATTTGTGCACGATTGACGGGATGGATATTTACATAATCGTCACTGTCCAAATACTTGGCTAATAATTTCCAATTTGTTTCATCATAGTTGACACGATAGTAACCTGCAGATTGATTTCGAATAGTTTATGAACATATGTAATTTTTGTATTTAGTACAACATCCGTTGGTATAAGTTGTTGAGGGTTGTTTTACCTGATTGTTGTATGTTGAAAATGACCCAATCAGTTGACTTAAATCCTTTTAAGAATATATTATGTTTTCTTTTAGGAATCCAATTGCGAGGCGATGTTGATGAAAAATCTAGATGAGACTGAGTTGTGTAAGTGATAGGAACCCACCATCTGGTACCGTCATCACTAGCACCAGATTGAAAAAATCGTTCCTGACTGATATTAGCTGTTCCAGTTTTATAATCCCTGGTGGCAGTGATCACTGGAAATCCAGCCTGCTCGACCCAAGGGTCCATCACCTTTTTAAGAAAAATCTGAGGCCGCTGACTTCTAGATTCGTCAGATACCTCTTGTAAAGCGCTCCACAGGTCATCGGGCGTGACCACCCCAAAGGCACTATAAATAATATTGAGAAATGAATTCACGATCATCATTATTGTGATCCTCTTCGGTTTTGTTGAAAGTTAAGGAACTTACTTATTCTTTAAGTATCTGGTGAGTCCAGCGTGAAAGATGGGGAGAGTCAGGATATTGGACATCATGTGAATCACAGCAGCCCCTTCGTGCATAGAGAAGTGTAATTTGATAATTGTTTTCGTAAATTAATTATTTCTTAAAAGCAGTTGTACCTTTGCCATAGGTAATTGTATCGAAAAGTGCCTTAATTTCTTCTGGAGTCGATGCGTCCTGATTCAAGGGATGAGTGGTTTTGGAATTATCATCTATAAAGGCAATTCCTTGTACAGTACGAACTATGAATTGTTCCATTAAGCGCCAATTGGCTACCACCTAAAGCAATCAAATATGATTCATTACATGATGCGGTTGGGCAATTTTGAAAAATTCACCTGATCCGTGATGTAGGATTCAAAATAACGCGCGAAGCCTTCATTCAGCCAAATATATTTCCACCAGGATGGAGTGACTAAATCTCCAAACCACTGATGAGAAAGTTCATGTGAAATAAGTTTAGCAATATTTTCTTTTGTCAATGTTGTATTTACGCCGTCTTCGTATAGCATTTCTGATTCTCTGTATTGATGATAAAAATTAAGTGAAAATTACATAATCAACAATCGTTTAGGATATTACCTGTATGTAACCAGGCCCCAGTTTTCCATAGCACGGGGCGAAAGGGTTGGAATAGAAACTTGATCCATTTTTGGTAAAAGATATGGAATCGATGTGTATTTTTCTAAATATTCTAACACCGACTCTCCTTGAGTCAATGCATAATTTGTATCACGAAGAGCATTTTTGCGAGACCAAACTCTGAATGTTTTTTCCTTCTTACTGGCGTATCCAAAATCCGAAACTACAAATGCCACCAAGTATGTAGACATAACGGGTGTTTTTTGGAAAGTCGTCCATAATTTGTTATCAGCCATGTCGATTGCCGACTGATTGGCAACTGGCATGTTTGATAACGCCGTGTAGTTAACATCGTGTTTAATAGAAATCGTAAATGTAGCTTTGAGTGCAGGTTCATCCCAGCACGGGAAAGCTCGACGTGCTGCGATTGGTTCAAATTGTGTGGCAGCCAACCAGCTGGAAACATAATGTACAAATTAATATATGTCTCTTAAGTAATACAGTCTAATATACAGTAATGATATACATACACAGTTTGACCATTGTCGTTGGTATAAGAACTTCTATAGAAACCATTCAAAATTTTATCGTCTAGGATACCAACATACTTCAAATACAGTGTATAATATCCAGCTGGCAAATAGGTGGCGAAGTTCAAAATCAAAAATTGTTTTGTCGTATTGTAAGTATGCTTGGCTATTTCGTAGTTTTTATCAGCACTGGACACCAAAGTTGTTGCACTCTCGTCTATAGTAAGATTTAGTATGTGAAGAGTTATCGAAGATGTTGATTGTAGAACCTCAAGTTCAATCGTAGATTCTCCATCGTATGTAAAATTATTTACGACGATATACGGTATCAATTTGATGGAATATGAAATTGGCACTGAATTATTTCGCAATCTATAGTCATCATTATCCGCATTGTCCCTGCCATCCGGAATGGAAGCTGTAGATGCCGCGACCAACAGTAGGACCGTTCTCAGAATAATTTTCATGATAAGAGTTTTCCTTGGACCTGCTTTTTCAAATAATCTCATAAATTAAAAAATATGTTTAAAGCAATGTTTTATTGATTAATAATCGCTGATCTACAATTGAGTTAGTTTCAATTATAATGTATTCTTTACCTGTCCTGTCCAGTAGGAGAACGGTATACTTGTGAACCAAATCACTAAAAACTCTTTTATATCCTACTGATGCTTGAAATTTTTATTTACGAAATACATACATTTTTGCCGATTATGTACAGAAATTTTATATGTATATACATATATATATATATATAATATTTATAATGTATTATATATAGATATATATAAATGTTTGAGACTTCAGTATCAACAGTTGGTTTCAAATCTCGCGAAGTAAGTATAGCTGCCGTTGCTGATAAAGTACAGCCGTGCATCTGTGCTAACTTTCTATCTATCAGTTTTGTGATAAAGAAAAAAATTACTCGAAAGTCTGTTTTATGCTGTTGGAGTTAAAAAAGATTGTTTTTCAAATGTGTAGCTTGTGCCAGACTTGTTTATAAATTTATGTTATCCATATATATAATTAATAAACGTATTTGAAACTTCTGTATCAATAGTTCATGTTAAATCACGTGGAGCGAGCATAGCTGCCATTGCTGATAAAGTATAGTCGTGCATCTGTGCTAACTTTCTAGTATTTTTGTGATTAATCTCTCCTCTGAGTATTTTTTTACCACTGTGAATAATACGTGTTACAGTTAGCGGACATAGTGTTCGACATTGCCACGCTGTGCTTGGAACAGGCGTGGTGCAACCTGTAGGTCCATAATATTAATATTGTTGTTCACGTCGATTATATAATAAAGAAACTTAAAATTTACGAACATTTACAACCGAATGTCAGGTTGTAAGTGTTTTGAGCTAGCGTGCCACATGCAGGCCCCAAGAATTGGTATTTTTGTTTGTCACTTGATTCTGTATATGTAGGTGGGTACAGGTGTCATTACAGCTGTCAGCTGTAGACACTGCGTGCATACCTGGTTCATTTTTGAACGTGTTTTGATGTCAGATACTTTTTGAACACTTCGGCATAGATAACAATATTTTCGCGTTTATTTTTCCTGCGTTTGTGTTCTAAGACAAAGTAGGGACAATTATGAAGAACAGCTTCAGCTATTTAAATCTATTAGCAAAATAATAAGTGTGTGCGCGTGTAGATTTGTTTAAATGTAAATTGTAATACATTTCTTAATACTTTTGTGATCATGCAAAAATTAATCTGACCTCATCATATCATAATCCTCAAAAATATCACTTCAAATTGCATTCCCTTCGAACTCCTGGAAACTCATCGTTCTCAAGGACAGTTTAAGGATTGACGAATTTTCATTAAGCCGACACAATGTTTATTCACAATTTCGAATAATTCGTATGACAGTTCTATTTTCTTAATGTTTTATGAATCTACTGTCAATTGCATAATATTTGTATTTACCTTCCACTGTTGGATACAATAATAAATAAATAACAATGAATGAAAATCAATTCGTAATTTTTTTTATTACATCATTTCGTTATCTTTTCTGTATAAATATATGGTCAAAGGGGAAGAAGATTACGTCGTAATAATTCAATGCTGCAGTCTCCATTACGTTTCATTAGGAATTAATGTACGTTATATTAATGGGCTCTTCCACTGTCACTGAATACAGTGAAGAAGAAGCGTAACCATAGTAAAGTATACGGAAGCTGTAAAAACGGTCGCAGAATTGCCCGATTCTGTATTGGGTTCCGTATTAATGTTAATCCATTCTTTCAGCCATGCTTTGATTGTTGGTTCATACTTTCCGATCCATTGAAGATTATTTTTCGCGTGAGCAATACCAGTGGCGCCTGTATCCGCAACGATACTGACTTGTTGGTCAACGAACGTTGTCAACTAAAAATACAATACATAATTATTAAAAAATTTACAAAAAAATTTTTTGCATTATTTCAAAATTACAGATTACCTTCCCGTACTGTTCTTTGGTCGTAATTCTATATCCAATACCAGTCAAGTAAGTACCGATATTTTTATTGTGACCATCGCTGTTGAAAATAAAAATAATAATACAGCGAACGATTCTCTACGAGAAATAATATTTCTTGTGATTTCGTTAAACTTACGCAACGAAAATGGCGAGTGCGTTATCAATGATAAAATCAAGCGCAACATCGATGCCAACTTCACTGCCGGTATAAACGGCAGAAAATACAGAGGCAGAAACCGAAGAATCGAGAGCGGAACCATTAATGGTAAGTTGCAAATAATTTTTCAAAATTTTCTTATCGTGCGAACATCCAAGTGCTTTCAAAATTTCGCTTTTTTCGGCGGAGACGGTGGTTCGGTGATACATGGCATACAAGTTATTCCAAGTGGAAGCGTCTGATGCTCGTATGCCAGCGCATAATACAAAAGTCTTCATATTTGGATCAATACTGTAAGAAAATCGATAAAAAAGGTTTACTTAACACGGTTCGCTTATCCGATATTAATAAATATTCAAGACGACTTTTAACATGCGAGAGCATTTAAATAAGTGTTGACGATTAAACGTACAAATATTTGTCAGGTGCATCGAGATAGGCCAGCAGTTTCTTTTGTGCAGCCGAATTACATGCATTGTGTCCGTAACTGCAGGCCCAAGTTAATGCATTCGGACGATTAAATTTGGTAACATGTTCATCGTCCTTCAGGGCGTCGTGACCGACGTCCTCGACAAGAGCGGCGATCAGATGCGAAACAAAAGCCTGAAAGTAAAGTTGATTAAACGTATTTGAGTATTTGAAAATATAAAATAAAACAATCTCTATTTATTTTGCAAATACGTATACATACCCTAAAGTTATCATATCCCTCGGTGTTGGCCAGCATCCGCTTCAGGAAGGTGAAACCATTGAAGGCCGCGTACCACGGAACGTAATCGACTTCTTGGACAAGATGTGTGAGTAGGTCGAAGGTCACTGAATAATCAAGACGACCAGATCGAGCTAGATTTAATGAGTCATCTATAAGTTGAGCTCTGTTCAGTACGTGAATATTTTTACATTTATCGGAATTCAAGTAATTGCTTATCAAAGCCCAGTTAGTGTTATCGTAATTCACGCGATAATAGCCTGAAATAATATAACCATATAGAAACGGGTTGACAAGAAATACAATTGTTGATTCTATCGAACAATGCTGACAAATTTACCAGTTTGTTGTTTATTGACAATCAACCACAGATCCCTGGCGTTGTTTACGTTTATTATTATGCTCTCGTCTTGTGCTCGAATCCAATCATCAGCGAAAGTGACACTGAAGTCTGGATAGTTTTCCGTGACGTAAGTGATTGGCACCCACCATTTGTAATCGTGATCATCGGATACTGTTGACTCTTTCAACAGAAATCGTTCCTGCGTGAGAACTGCAGTGCCAGTTGTATAATTTCGCACGACAGTTATAACCGGATAACCCATTTGTTTTACCCAGGTGTTCA
>JARQSW010006072.1:0-10607 GCA_030142375.1 Calameuta pallipes
GCGGATTACCGTCAAAGATGATACCCAAGGTGGGGATTGACATTAGTGGACTCTAATGGCTAAACAACAAATGACTAGGACTTTTCGATCGATAATATAAATTCCTATTACAATAGAATTAAATAATACTATTTTTAATAAAGATTGCTTCGTCCGATACATGAAATATTAATATCTACCTATTAGTTACTAGTGCAGAAATGAGTTGGTTTAAGGTTGATCGCTCGTCCTGATCCGATGGTGTTCAGTACAATTGAATTGTCGCCGTGTTTGATTTCATGTCTTATGAGCAGATTTATGGGCAGATTTTTGGGCCCTATCACCGTTAGTGTATTATCTACAGAGAAGGCAAGAACACCACTACGATAAAATAATGGCTAATTATGTATTGCTATGACAATAAATATATCGTACCTCTATTGTATTGTTTGAGTGCACGTCCTGACCGTTCGCCGGTTACTTGGTGAAAGGGGCGACAATTCAATCGACCGGTATAATTTGGATCTTGGCGATTAGGTGGGGATCGAACTATTCCTAATAGGTAGATGCTTAAATATACACATACATACTCATACACAAAACGGCAACACTCACACGTTACAACCTATCAAGACTAAACAATATCGTTATCCGCCCGTACATAAGAAGGAGATTCGTAAACAAGTCACTGAACTGCTGGATAGCGAGATTATCAAATCGTCTGAGTCAGCCTATAATTCACCACTTTGGATAGTGCCTAAAAAACCAGATCATCAAGGAAACAAAAGATGGAAAATGGTATTACGAACATACTAGATCAATTAGGAGCCGCTAAATACTTTACAGTATTCGATTTAGCTTCCGGATTTCATCAAATCGAAATGGCACCCGAGGATCGCCATTAGACAGCATTTACGACACTACACGGACTTTACGAATACAGTCGAATGCCCTTTGGATTAAAGAATGCACCTGCTACATTTCAAAGACTTATGGACAGAGTACTTACAGGACTTCAGGGAAATGAACTCTTTGTATATCTGGACGATATAATCATTTACGCTAAATCCTTAGAGGAACGTCAAGTCAAATTCGAAGCATCGATGTCTAGACTCAATAATGCTAATTTAAAACTTCAGCCAGATAAATGTGATGTTGGATTATTTAGTCTCGTTCATACCAAAAACTTAAGAAGATTTCGTTAAACCAGATCCAAAGAAAATAGAAGCAGTTCGAAAATTTCCAGTTCCACGAAATCAGAAAAATATTAAACAATTTCTGGGCTTAGCAGGTTACTACCGAAGATTTATCAAAGATTTTTTAAAAACTGGAAGTCCGATGACGAGTCTTTTAAAGAAAAACGTTCCGTTCTTATGGAAAGAGGAGCAACAAGAAGCTTTTCATACTTTGAGAGAAAAACTTTGTAAAAATCTAATGCTCCAATTTCCGAATTTTAGTAAACCGTTCGTTTTAACAAGAGACGCCTCTAATTACGCGATAGGCACTGTACTCAGTCAAGGTCCAACAGGGAGTGATTCGCCAGTTGCATACAGCTGTCGCGTTCTTAACCAAACTGAAAAGAATTATTCAGTGATAGAAAAGGAGATGTTAGCCATCATCTATGCCGTCAAACACTTTCGACCTTCGACTTATCTGTATGGACGAAAGTTTACGTTAATAATTGATCACAGGCCGCTTACGTGGCTTCATAAGTTCGTTGACCCTACATCACGCATAATCGGATGAAAGTTCAAACTGACCGATTACAATTATGAGATGCATTACATGAACGGAAAAATTAATCTTAATGCAGATGCATTATCGAGAAACCCGGTTGAAGTAGAACAGGCTCAACTTCTACCTTTAGAAGCAGAAAATGCCATCGAAGAGTACGAATCCGATTTAAGTTCATCAATACAATCTCACAGAGACAATTCAATTCCTATTAATCCCAGAGAATCCGACGAGGATTCAAACACAGATGTAACAACCGCGCTCGTCCATCAACATTAGAGGGGAATGAGGACGAGATAAGAAATTCTAATCAGAAATGCACTGGAGAGACAATAGAAGGAAATCCTGCTATGAAGATGATAGAAATAAAAGATAACATCGCCTCACGGGATGATCCAATTGCACATTTTGTGGATAAGTCAGGAAAACTTATAGGGAATGGGGGTGACCCTTTAGCCGAAGATGGTAGATTTTCTATAGGACCACTTAAAGAGGGAGAAATTTATGAGCATCAAACAAGAGGAAATCTTCACTTTATCATGGTGCTCTTACACATTCATGCTACGTCAGAAGAAATTCAAGGACTATTTAGGGTCGCAGCTTTATCAGTTCTTTCATGCGAGAATTTCCCAAACGATTTCAAATCAAACAACTGCGAACAACTGTTTTCCGACCACGATTCAACGGATCACTTGAACGCTCACACCACGTCTCAATAGATTATCTGAAACAATATAAATCAGGCAAAATCGACTGGGACCAGTGTTTAGAGATGGCGATGTTTTCATACAACACTAGTTATCACGAAGGTACAGGATATACTATATATAAAGTACTATATTGCGATGCTAATTCGTTAGTCATAACAACACGAAAATAGGACTTTAAAGCCTCTCGTTGAGTCATTCCTCCCAGTCGACACAAGTACTGTTGCTGAAATACAATACAAATGTATTAAACAAATTGCCCGTAAAGATTTAAAATTAAGTTTAACGATTTAGGATAAGTTTACCAATTCATCATGTCGAACTTTTTCATCCTTTTCGAAGGCCTCAAAGTCCTTTTCAGTTTTCATTGGGAATCTTATAGGTACTACGAATAGATGCGATTGTTTCAATTTCTTTATAGATACAGTATTCTCCATTTTTGCTATTCTGTCGTTTATTTCATTCAACAGTCCCAAAACCTGCCGTTTAACATCGATGGGTATCGGTGTTGTTGGTCGCATTTTAATCATTTGGTGGAACGTATGATTAATTGTATGATCGACTTCTCTCAGTCCTACGGTGTCTATTTGAGGCAACGCAGGATCAATGGGAGCAAAATCTGGTGTGTTAGTTGTCTGAGGAATTGCTGGACAAACTTGGGGAGCTGCTTTTGCCTGTATCCCAGGTGTATTATTTCGTAGATGTTCTATGCGATTATTGACACCATCTCCGTTATAACGTTAGTTATAAAATAAGAAGTATTTAGAAAAAAATGCGACAATTTGATATAAAATGAAACACGCGTTAAATCTATTTGAATAAAATATTCCGTGAAGAATTTATTATTAAAAACTCAAGAGACCGAAATTATAACATACATTTAGATATCTCTATCATAATTCATATTAATCAGCAATTAAGTTTTCAGATATAATAGAGCATGAATTCCTTAACAGAATATAGATTTAATAAATGTTATTTTATTTTAACGTCATCTTTCATCACCAATTCCGCCACACATAACTCACATTTCTATACAACTATTGGGTCTACTTATTTAAAAAAAAATAAATAAAAAATAATCAAAATATACTAAATTATAATAAACAAGATCGTTTATCTACTTAACGAATGAGTACGATGTACTCCTTCATCAGTGGTGTTCCCTTATGGAGGAATTTCAGCACGTCCCTCTGTTTATTAGTCCTTTTTTAATTCGCTTCAGTTTCAGGATAAATTTTCCATGTATTATGGGGATATATACAGTCAGGAGGCCCAGAAAAATCGATTTTTCAAGAATTTTTCTTAAGAAGACCTTTTAATGTGTTAAAGTAAAAATTTGTACACATATTATGGTAACTTTTAACTGTATTTAAACATTTTTTATTTGTAAAAATAATTATTTTGAAAGCTGCTATAGCTGATCTCCGGGAGCACCTCTAAAAAAAGGCGTCTTACGGTGAGCACGATATCTCCGGACTGGATCATCTAAAATGAAAAAACCAAAAATATTTCGTTATTATAATGTATTATCTTGTAATTGATCGAAGGAATAAGCAAAATAATAATTTTTGACAAAATGGGGGCTTCTAAAAAAGAAATCGGTTTTTGACAAAAATTTAGGCCTTAAATTGTTTAAATAATAATAATTTAAATAACCCCTTATGTGAAGAGTTTTGATGGCCCTTTCTCTCTCTAGTATGCGACACCCTGCTTTGCTTTGCTTTGATACGATGTGCCGTAGTGCGTGGTGACGTCCGTTCTCGTTGGTAGTCAGAAACAGAAAGGGACGACGCCAGGCAGCAACAGGACGAATTCGAATAACAAAAGATTCAAGTATGATTAACATTGACAGTTATACTAAGGATGTCGCTATGGTTCGCATTTTGGCTCATTACACCGTCAAGATCTATGATGTCAGAGGTCGGAGATATTGAATGATCTTGCGTGAAAGATGAACTCCGTTCTTGTTGTGTGACAACAGCACGGGCACTAGGTGGCGGATAATTGTAATAACCCGGTAATTGTCATTACCCGAGCCAATGTGTTAAACGCCAGAAGGAGGATGAGTATTAATATAAAAAGTAGGATATGCCATTGTCTGCGGCATGATATTGTTGTTGCGGGACTCATTATTTGTTTGAATATTATGATGGTTGCTGCCTTGATACACTTCCTTATTTTTACTCATTGCTCTAACTTTGCAATGTTCCTCTTGATATGAATGGAACTGGAAGAATAAAAGAACGCGTTTTTAACTTATTAATGAAATATTTCTCTCGTATTGTTTAGATATTTGACAAATGTCATTCATTTTACAAACCGAAATATATAGGTTCAGTTATTTATTATAAATATATAATTGGTTCAGTTATTTAGTGTAAATATAAATCGTATAAATTTCTTTTGAACTCCTAAACAAATGAGATGCATGTATTCGAATGGAACACGTGTTACCATGTTGAAACCCAATGACTTCAACGCAGCTTCTTTTGTCGGCAGGCGATGAGTCTTGTCAGTCTTGTATAAATAATCGGTATCATTACGAGCTTTGCTGGAATATTGGCAAAAAGTTACTCCCCTGTGAATCGATTCACCTGTGACTTTACATTTCGAACAGGGATTTTTTGCATTATGACCACGGTGATTCAAAATACGTGCTCGTACTGGGGCGTCGGCACTGATTGCTCAAATGTATACAGGAATATATTTTCCATTAAAAAATAAACCCCCAGATTTATTGATAGTCAGATATTCATCAACGAAAGTTTTATAAAAGTATTCAGCATCTTCTGGGTTTTTTGTCCTATATAAACTCCAATGAGAGTATCCACAATTTACTCGAAACCTTCCTGGATAGAACTGAAGCCGTTTTATAGGGCCTCTATCCATCCTTTCTATTTCCAAAAGGTAAAACTGAAGCCGAATATAGGGCTTCTACCTTATCCTACCAAATCATTAATATAAAATCGAAGCTTTATTCAACATCATCAGAACTTGGATAAGACTGGTCATTCATCCGAAACGATCTAATTGAGACTCAATCAGATACCAAAGGAAACTTACTCTACTCAATTGAGACTCAATCCGATACCAAAACAAACAAAACCAACGAGCCAGAAGGATCTAGACGCGATAAACTATCAGATTAACGGACAAAACAATTCTATTCAATATTTACCGTGGAAATTGATTCCCATAGAGTTTTCGAAACTACGGAAAGATTTACCTACCGAGGAATCACTTAAAGATAGAATATTTCCTGATTTCCGAAGACATATTTTGAGAGAATATCACAACAACAAATCATAAAACTCGATAGGCCTTATATTAACACGTGGACGTGCTGATAAAGTAGACCGAACCAACGAATCATCCCTTTATTACAAACTCTATTACAAATTCAATTTATGTCGCTTGATTTTCCGGATTCAGCGATCGTAATATTAAAAATTGGTGGCAGCGGTGGGATGGTTTGGTGAGTTCGAAGTGTTATGACAAGACCCGTCGCTAGAGCCTATTCACGATATCTACAAAGAATTCAGAGTTTAACAGAAACAGAAACAGAAACAGAACTAATCGATATAACAATGTCGCAAGATCAACAAAATCCAATTATACCATCTATATCAGACATACCAACACCTCAGATACAATCATCAACAACCTCTATCTATCTACCACATTCTTCGTTGAAAGATGCATTAGAAGGAGTACCAACTTTAGATGGCTCAAACATTTCTATTCACACTTTTATCCGAGCTTGTAAAAATGTGAAGAAATTGGTATCACCATTAGTTAGATTACTCAAAAATAAACTTAGAGGTGAAGCTAGAAGAATGATCATCTATGAGGATATAAACGATTTCGAAGGTCTTATTAGCGAGTTGGATTTAATGTATTCAGATACTCTCTCTATTAGAGAATGTGAAGGAGAATTAACTAAAATATTCCAAAAGGATGATAAAATAATCATATTATTTATCAGCCGTTATCGAGAAACAGTAGATCAGTTAAAAGAAGCGCATCGGAAAAAGTAATTGCTAAAGGAATTATAGTAGATGAAGCAAGACTTAAAATAAAGATAGATGAACAAACAGCAGAAGGATTTATTCAGAACGTAAATCCAGAAATACTTGCTAGAATACCATATAACACCTCTCTTGCCGTTCAACAAGCTGATAAGAAAACACAACATTACGTGCAACTCAAGAAAGGTATACAAAACCCATCTAACGTGAACAAACTAAATAAGTCGAAAAAACACTAAGTTACATCTATCCGCACTGGCATTGAGTGTACCTTTTGCAAAAAATTAGGACATAAAGCAGAAAATTGTTTCAAACGAAAACGTTCAGAAGTCTTTCCAAATAACCAGAATACAAAAACCGAATCCACTACACCATTACATTTGAACAAAGAGCAAGTAGTTTGTCGATATTGCAAGATTGTTGGACATACGATACAAGAATGTCGGAAAAGAGCTTACAATAATTTTCTTAAAGAAAAGACAGTGCCGAACACATTCGGAAATATTTTGGAAAACGAACAAAGTCTTCAGCCGATGGGCGACTGTCAGAAGACCAAAACAGTACGCCCAATAGCCATTCACGCGGAGTCGCAACAATTCGATCCGGAGACTCTCCTCGAACTCCAACAATAATATTACATGCCCCTGAAATAATTGGTTCGCCTACGATAATGATAGATAAGGGAGCAGAATTAAATATCATTAAGAAAAATTGCGTTAAACCAAGAACACCAATAGGTACTAGACGACAAACCATAATATCTTAAAGGCATTACACCAAACTACGTAGAGACTCAAGGAGAAATCATTATTGGGATCCACGTATTTCTTAATTATGTACGGCCCTGGGCCTCGTTACCCCCACTACGTGCCTTCCCGCTCGAGTCGTTTCCAAAAATCAGTCTTTGTTCGACACGCGACTCAAGCGAGCCACACACTCATTTTTTCAATAAAGCATCGTGTTACATTTTCATAAAAGTGTCTCCTTATTATCATTGGGACTATCTATCTCAACCAGAAACAAGTGGTCCAAGGATTAAATTCCTTGCCACTATAAGGCGAGCGATTCGCGTGCATACACAAGCCGACCGAGAGGGCACGTTTGCAATCGTTTCAACAATCATAATTCACGTACAAGAATTCAAAATAAGTATCGACATTGTAGGAGACGATTTTCCAATAGTACAAGATGCAATCATCGGAGAGCCATTCTTTACTAAAAATGAAGCAACAATCAATTTGAAAAAACAACGACTCGAATTCGAAGGATGACAAATTCTTTTTGAACCCCGGAATTCAGTAGTATTACCAGCCAGAACGAAAATTCAGATCCTTATCAGAACAATGAACCCTGAAATTAAAACTGGATATGTATCTCGGTTAGATGGTGGTCCAGACGTTTATCTTGGGAATGCTCTGATAACGAATCACGGGGGTATCGGTTATATCTATGCCATTAACACCTTTGAAGAAGAAATAGAAATTGAAACTTTACAAATTAGGTTATGGGACTTTGAAGAAATTATTAACTCTTGCTATTCCGCTGAATCCACTGAATCTACCAAATCTCAAGAGGTCCCTAATCAAAAGAATTTTGAAGATCAATCCAAACGTCAAAATCATAATCATTCTAAAAAATCTAAAGCGATCAATAAACTCACAGTCGACAATCAAGAAAGAAGTTCAAGATTGCTCGAACTCCTACGCTTAGATCATTTGAATAAAGAAGAAAAGGAGGCAATGTAACAAATTTTTAAACGATATAGCGATAATTTGTATATAACAGGAGAATTTTTAGGAGCGACTACTAAATCCCGCCATTCTATCCGTACGGTAGATGACGTTCCAATAAACACAAAACAATATCGATATCCACCGATAAATAAAGATGAGATTCGCCATACAATGCATCATTGTGGATTGTACCCAAGAAACCAGATTCCCACGAAAATAAAAGATGGAGAATAGTAATTGACTATAGGAATCTAAACGAAAAAACAGTGGGAGATGCGTATCCACTTCCAAACATCGTAGACATCCTAGACCAGCTTGGCAATGCCAAATATTTTTCTGTCTTTGATCTCGCTTCAGGTTTCCATCAAATAGAAATGGTTCCTGAAGATCGTCATAAAACAGCATTCACTACCCCTCACGGTCATTACGAATATAATCGCATGCCTTTCGGAATTAAAAATGCACCAGCAACCTTTCAGAGATTAATGGATAAAGTCTTGATAGGACTTCAAGGAAACGAACTTTTCGTTTATCTTAGAAAAACATCAGATCAAATTCGAAAAATTGATGAATCGGTTAAAAGATGCCAATCTGAAACTAAATCCAGATAAATGTGAATTCCTACGAAAGGAAGTAGCATATTTAGGTCATATCATCAGTGAAGATGGTGTCAAACCCGATACTAAAAAGATTGAAACGGTAAAAAAATTCCCAGTCCCACGAAACCAAAAGAATATTAAACAATTTTTAGGATTAGCTGGTTATTATCGAAGATTCATCAAGGATTTTTCTAGAATCGCTAGTCCATTGGCAACTTTATTAAAGAAGGACGTTCCCTTCTTATGGAAAGAAGAACAACAAACAGCCTCTTACACGTTAAGAGACTTACTTTGTCAAAAACCGATACTACAGTTTCCAGATTTTAGCAAACCGTTCGTTTTGACAACTGACGCATCAAATTATGCGATAGAAAGTGTTCTTAGTTAAAGATCGATAGGAAACGATCTACCTATTGCTTACAGTTCAAGAACTCTAAACAAAGCAGAAAAGACTTATTCCGTAATAGAGAAGGAAATGCTAGCTATCATTTATGCAGTAAAACATTTTCGACCTTAACTCTATGGAAGAAAATTTACACTAGTAACCGATCAACGTCCACTCATTTGGCTACATAAATTAGCAGATCCTACATCAAGAATTACTAGTTGGAAATTCAAATTAACGGAATAAGAGTATGATATATATTACAAAAATGGAAAAACTAATCTTAATACAGATGCATTATCAAGACATCCAGTAGATGAAAGTAATGAGCAGCTTCAAAACTTAACAAAAGATTCTATACCATTTACAGAAAAAGAATTATTAGAAGAATCAAAAGATGTTACAGTAACAGCCTTAGTTCATCAATCAATATCAGAAGTCAAGGATATACCGGATGATAGTAAAGAGAGTAAAGAAATACATGCAACAAAAGATGGTATATCGCTAGAAGGAACTATTTTTATAGGATCTATATACAGGCAGCTGACAAGGATGAGATAGACGGACAAGAAAATTCGGTCAAGGTTATAGTCTTAAGAGATAATATTATCTCGCGGAAAGATACAATAGCATGTTTTGTAGACACTGCTCGAAAGGTAATAGGAGACGTTGGAAGTTCATTGACAGAAGAATGAAGATTACTAACAGGACTATTAGACGCCGGCAAAATTTATAAACATGAGTTTAAAGGAGGGACTCAACTTAGCATTATATTATCACACAAGTATCCGACACCTGAGGAGTTTATAAAATACTCGAGCAATTGTTAAAAGAAATCGATAACAACCAAATTCCTTCAATCAGCATTCCTAAAGAAAAGAAAATCGGTTTCATAACATGGGAAAAAATACAGCACTATCTTGAATCATCTAAAACTAAAAAACGGGTACAGGTATTTATTTGTACTGATCAAATAAAAATTCTACACCCCAGTCAACGGATGAGTATCATAGAAGAATATCATATATCCCCTGCGGGAGATCACAAAGAAACAATTAAAACTTATAAACGAATACGATAGGAATTTTTCTGGAAAAATATGAAGGAAGTTATACGAAAATATATTCTATCGTGCACTAGCTGTCAAAAGAAGAAGTTAGTACGAAACAAAACGCGTTAGCCTATGGTTATCACCGATACGCCGATGAATACCTTCGATAAAGTGGTATTAGATATCGTCGGTCCTTTACCGGTCACTGCCTCAGGAAATTGTTACGTTCTAAATATGCAAGACGACCTATCAAAATACTCCATAGCAGTACCCTTACAAGAAATGGATGCTATGACTGTAGCCGAAGCTTTCATTAAGGGGGAATGGAACTTACTTTTTTATGTGTTAGTATATCACACGGACAAGAGCTGGAAGCGAGGAAACTTCG
>JARQSW010006101.1:0-10541 GCA_030142375.1 Calameuta pallipes
TAAGGTTGAATCGTTCGTATCGCTTATCAGACGTGAACATAACCACTTTTCGCGTATTTCAGGGAGCGATCGTAACAGTATACTAGCCTAAGAAGTCAAATTGCCTCTCAATGAAATTAGAGGCTTTATAGCAATGAAGTCTTATCTTCCGTTATTTGAATAAAACTTTAGTGTTTATAACGCAAACGTGCGACGTGAACATTTTCTTTAATGCGCGCTCCAATACTTGTCGTCCACAGCAACGCTCGCCCATCGAGCGGCTCCATCAGCAAAGGGTTAATGATGATATTTGATGAACGATCCAAAATTTATTCTAATACGCGTGGTTTTATTTTGAGTGACACAAAAGTATCATATGGACGTACTATACAGGACGACCAGCTGGATAGTGACGACGAAGAAACGTCCACGAGCCGTTTCCTCCGCCTCTCAGTTACGAATATCATCAACGAGCGTATGTAGCTCTAATGTAGTACTAACGTTTAATTTGCATTTGGAATTGATGTCGGACAATATCGGGTCCTTGTTGTCTCTCGCACGTTCCTACCCACAGAAAAATAGATCCTAGGAATTTAATATATTATAAAATTTGAATTGTCAAGATTATTGTCCACGAAGTACTACGTAGGACCTACAAATATCTTTTTGTAAACGAATGGACCTCTCGCAAATCTTATCTAAATTGGCTCTCTGTAGAATCATCCAACTTTTTCATATTTAGTATTTCGCGTGGTATTGATCAAAAGATACCATTATCAAAACCTAGAAAAATGGACAGTTTTTTCTGTACAGGGTGCCGAAAACTTCAATTCTATAGATCATAGGATGAATCATTGTATCAATAATAATACATAGACGCATGTTGGATATCAATTCGGATCGCAAAAAGTGAAAATAACAGTAAAAATACTATGAGTCACAACCTTGACATAATTCGAGTAGCAACTTCACCTTGGCTAGAGCGCTTTAATAGGATCCCCCAAAAAAACACTTACGCGAAAAAAACTACGCCAAGTACAGGAGTGCTGTGAATTCCTCTAACAAAAAGTATTGAAATCATATTATTGGGGCCAAGTACATAAGTCACTACATGTTTGCCTATTATATGATCTAACACTGGCTCATCATTTTAATTGTACTTTCAAAATTTCCTATAACGTTTTCGCTACTCTTTTACATATTAGTACTACTTCCCGCAGCTTATTATAATTTAATGGCTATTTAATAATTAATACAATTTTAGGTGATTCCTTATCGAGTACTACTTGGCGGGTTCGTGCATTTCTTGATATAAATTTGCGTTCACTATGCCAGTCATCAAACTCAAAATCAGTGTCAACTTTCTATATAGAGCATATTAACAATAACTCGTCAAAAATAATCACGGTAAAAACTTAATAACATAACATATTTTAACGTTTTTCAGTAGTGCAATTTCGTACGCTCCTTATGAGTGTACGAAATGGGAGGTAGGTAAGTGCTCGGGACTGGCGGCTTTAATGATTTAGGCGACGCAGGATTCAATGGTAAAATAAAATAACACAAATTTATTAACTTATCGATGACAGGTACAACAGTTTCGTGACGTGTGTCGATTACAATCGTTTAGTATAAATGTCGGTATTGTAGGAAAGGATTGTCAAGGATGCGGCCTATATTTGTTGTCTATCCCATCTCTCTCTCTGACCTGCCTGTGCGGAACAGAGAGGACCCCTGTATTAGTCTGTTAGCTGTAATGGCGCTCTGTGCGAATTGACTAATCACGGCGCATATAATCGACTAAAAGAAATATGGCGGCAACTGACGTTTCTGAGGTAGATCGCAGTGCTCTCCTCTAAACTTTGACTATCTTTCTCTCCACGATGAGCTCGGCGGAATAGCGAAAGCTAGTATGTCGTAGTCTCTGACAAAATTCCGAACTATGACTTTATGTAACTATAATGCTCTGTCCTCAACGGGCATAAGTCGAGCTCAAATACTTTATTACGATTTTCTAATACTCCGATGCGTTATCCTTGCCGATTTAAATCACGCGTACTTCTCTATACTTTCTTGATTGACTACACCTTCTCTTGAATTTTAACTGATTATTTTCTGATGATCAAACTTGGTTTGAAATGTATTATTTAACTAATAACAACGTTATTTTGATTAGTGAGAAGCGCTAATCCTCTAGCGGATTAATTCTTTATTATTTTCCGCGGATTGACTTTCGGGAACTGTTTTTCATCTATCGGCTAGTGTTGACACTATTTCGCGCATCCTTATTATCATTATACGAATCAAGGGTTCTGAATTGATTGCCACCAAGTTTAATACGATTAGTGTACGAGATCAGGGCGTATCAACATGGCGAGTGAGATGATTTTATTTCAGGTCCGTCGTCGTCGTCGTCGTCTTCGCACGTCCATTTACTTTTTCACACAACAGATGGCGCTGATTGCTTTGCCTTCTTTACCTATTTGTACTCTGAATGGTGTTAGAAATTTACGAATACACAACACAATCAAATACACTTTGTATAAGGTGATATATATTATATATAAAAGAAAATGTAATCTTGAATGCATATGAGTTGAAGCCGTGTGGTAAACATAAGAGAGGAGAGTGTGCTGGATTATTTACGTACCTCACGCCATGCGAATAACAGACAGGATACTATGGTGTAAGCGAAACGCCAAACTGTCGCTCGTTTTACACTTTTCTGGACACCCTGAACTTCCACGTTCGACACCTAGATATAGAAAACTATGGAGAGAAACACATAGACACCCTCAACTTCGAAGTCCCACGCCTACATACAAGAAACTACGGAGCGGAACACCTGGACACCCTGGTATTTCATTCCCGACACCTAGATACAAAAAACTACGGGGCGGAACACCTGGATAACCTCGAGTTCCACGTCCGACACCTAGATACTGGAAACTACGAAGCAGAACACCTGGACAACTTGGACTTCCACGTCCAACACCTAGATATAGGAAATTACGGAGAAGAACACCTGGACATCCTATATTTCTACAAACTGCAGCAATGATCAATGAATTTCAACATTATTTCTAAGAGATCAGCCTGCAAGTTAGGAACGACCATTAATCGATCATTGTGGGAGGTGCAACGCATTATTTTCGCAGAGGAATCGAAAACTACCCGGAGTTCCGTTGTAACGCTGTCGAGCTTCACAACTGCTTGATGTAAGAGGTAATATACTTCCTTGGGCAGATTCTGCGATTCCCCCGTTGTCAAAGACATGTAATCTTGTTCCTTGCAGTCGTGCAAGAATTCCTCGTAGACTTGTTTGAGTTCCGGATTTTTGGAAAATTTGCGCTCAAGCAAAATCAGTCGCCTTCGAGTTTGGTCTTTAGACTCCCAAAGAGTGACGCTCTTGTGCTTCGGTAGACATACGATAAAACGTCCAATTTCGCCTCACAACTCAAGCCTCTTCGTCTTTCGTGCGCTGCAACTTTAGAATCTCCTCTTGATCCCAGAATTGATCGATTTATTTCTGCAACATCATGTTCGTCACGAGGCTACACACGGAAGGCGGTGCGCTTTCTGTAGCAACCGTTGTCCTTTTTAGTGTTTGATCTGTCTCACGCAAATCAGCAACCAGAATGAGCCCGCGCCGGTAAGCATATTTATTTGTTCAGGCTCGTAGAATGTTAAATCTGCCAATCTCATTCCCGGTGGAACCCTAATACTCGATTTATCGATTCTGATCTGAGCTAATCTCTTCGTTGTTGATGAGAGTACGAGACAGTCAATTTTTGTGACGAATCCGCCGTAGATTCAGCGAATTACCATTTAAGCTGCTCGTTTGATGTTTATTCTTGCTTTATTTACTCCACTGCGACCCCGGATCTAATAGCGCCCTAGCGAGGTGCTGCTGACCGTCATCATCCTCGATAATAACTCGTGCTGTTGATAATAAAACGTGATAGGAATTTTTCAGTACTCTATTAATTCTTACCGAATTCTTCTCCATTTCGCATCGTTTCTAGCACTTTCAGCATTCAGCACGATGGTAGTAGTATAGTAAGTGAAGTTCTGGATCAAGATTCCTGCACTAGCATTTACCGACGCTCTGGAGTCAAGAATGGTTCACGTCCGTGCTAAGTGAGCGCGGTTGGCTCCCTATGAAAGATTTCTGCTTACCGACGCCTCCGGAGTGAGCCCCCTTTTGGTTTTTTGAAGATTCCTGCTTACCGGCACCTCGCGAGTGAGTGACATGGACATAGAGAGAAAAGAGAAAGAGGGTGAGAAGGTGCGCGCGCACGCTGGAACGAATCGACGTCGCTGACCCTCTTCGGTTTGACGTCATTGGAAGGGGTTCCCAAGTTTTATGTCAGATATCAGGGATTTTACGGTAGATTTCAACAATTTTACGTCAGATATCAGAAATTTGACATCAGATTTCAGGAATTGTATGGATGGAATCTAGGAATCACACAAATGGAGAAATTCATTTGAAACGGTATATATTTTCACTCATCATCGTCATCCTCATTCCCAATAACAATGATTTTTATCTGCTCGTTTGATTCTCTCTTCCTCCTCTTGAATTCTCAGGCTGACGTTCACTGGAGGATAAGTTTCCCGAAGAACCTCTCGCAGTGTTTCCCTGACCCGATCTAGTAGGATTTCCATGTATAACTGTGTTTCCGAATGAATTATTGTTTGCGAGCGTGATGCGTCTGAACTACGCAGCCGCTCATAATACCTATCTCTTTGAAACTGGTATCTTTCTCTTGTAGCCCGATCCGCGTTTTGCTCCTTGCGCTTGTCGCATTTTTGAGGCTACCTTGCACATACCTTTATCATTGAGATTTTAGGCTTTCGCGGCCAATATTATCATTAATACTCATGGCTTCCATCCGGAAACCTTTATCATTGATTATTGCTCTTGGAATGATAGTATAATACAAATATAACGTTATTTATTTAAAAAAGGTTTATTATAGGAAGTGGTGCTGGAACAGGTCACTTATGTTTGCTTAACTTTCAAGGAACATTACTTTAGTGCCCTCCTCCGATTTTGATGAAACTCAATTATGTGGTAGCACTTGAAAAACTAAGAGATACATATTTTTTATCGGCGGAAAAAAGGTTTTAGAAGGTGAAATCAACCCCCAAATTTCAGCATGTCGAGGGACGTTAATGCAGTTTCACCTAGAAGGGATCGACCGATTTCAATGAAATAAAAACTAAAATGTTTCTCATCATGAATAATAAAAAGTACACCTTGAAATTAAAAAGAAATTGTCTCTTGTGGGGGTAAACCACTCCTCGATTATTCTTTTTTTCATCCTATTTAACAAACTTACAACTGGAATTGAATGAAACACGTACCATTTGAAAGGGGAAGTAAAATTACAGTTGACGTGTTTTTGCTCTTTTCCAGGAAAACACGTTTAAAGGGGTAAACTACCCCCTGCATACCGATGCATGAATTCCCATATAGGACCACTTCTCGCACAATTTAAAAGTGTAAATTAATTAAAAATATTCTCGTTAGTGAAAGTCAACAAACAGTAAGTGAAAATTAACGTATTGCCCGTAATTAAAGGGGTTTCTGTGTTTGGAATGAAATATCTTATGAACTGCTATACATGACAAAAAGTTATTGATACATTCACTATAGTAATTGAAGGTTCTTAATCGATTGCCACCAAGATCAATACGATCGGTGTATGAGATCAGAGCGTATTAAGATGGTGAGGAAGATGATTTTATTTCAGTTCCGTCGTCGTCGTCTTCGCACGTCCATTTACTTTTTCACGCGATGGATGGTGCTGGCTGCTTTGCCTTCTTCAGCTATGTGTATTCTAGACGGTGTTGGTAATTTACGAATATACATATTGTACGTGAAGCTACCGTTCACACCGAATTTTCAATTAAAATAAGGCTGCTTTCACAATAGTATAAAATTATTGTCTTAGGTGTACGTATGTGTTGTGACGTGATTTTTCGATTCACGGTCACAAGGCCACTCCCGCTACTGATACAGATAACGTTCTCGGTTTCCGGCTCCCCTCGGGTCGCCACCCTGGTCAGAAACTATGCTCTCGGGTGATTAGTACAGTTATGCCAATGCTCTCGGATGATTTCGTTAGGAGTTAGTGGAGGTCGAGGTGCTCGAATCTGCCGTGGGGAGATAGTCTCGACGTACCGAGTTCCCCGGCAGAGGAGAGTACCCGACGGAGACGTCTCCACGGACCGGCAGAAGTCCGGTTGAAATACCGGCGCCCGGTATTGGGCGAGGCGAGGACAGTGTCTGTGGTGGAGGGTTGGACACAATTGCGCATTTTGTTCTAGGTTGCGCCGAATTCAGCCCACAGAGAGTAGCTCTGCGGGACGCGGTTCAAGACGTCGCGTGGGAATGGCCTGGGGTGGCACGTAGTCTTGTGTCCACCCCCGAGCTTTTCAGTCTATTCGCGGACTTCTGTAGCGAGTGCTTTCCGATTAAAGCACTCTCCGGGTAGTTAGGTAATTGCACATTGGCCGGCGAGCGTTCCCTATCCTATCCTGTAGATCGGCAGCGCCGCGACGGAATTAGCTTCCGGAATTGCCCGCCCGGTGATTGTCGGAGTCGCCGGGGATGGGGGCGCGGACCCGCCACCTTCGCGGCCCCCCCGCGCAACCAGGCGGTTTAGGGGTTTCATATCGGTCGTCGTTACACCGGGTAGGCCGGGTCCGCAGGGCAGAGTTGTACCGGCTGTCATGCGGGCCCGAACTCATCAATCATTTCACCCCCATCTCATCTCGTCATCATTCGCACACTGCACCCCCATAAACTTAACATTTATTTATTTCAGCAGGGTGGCGTGGTTGCCGCCGCTGGGTGGATGGAAGTTTTGTAGCGTATGCCCGTATGGGCGAGGTCGCATAGGTGCCGTCCCCTCGCGGGGCGGGCCTTTACAATAACTGTCACCCGATGCCCTGAGGAAGCGGCCGTGGAGGATCTCTAGTTATGTTACGTACCGATTCGCTAAAAACCGCTTTCGTTTTGGTTTAAAGGGACGACTCGAAGGAAAGGAAGAGTTATCGGCTAAGGATCTCGACCAATCAGAATGATTGGTTCTCGAATTTGGCTATTGTCAAATCAGTCTGTCTCGGGGCACCGACCGAGATGTCACGAACTGGCTCGCGTTCCCGTGCTATCGGTTGATAGTTTTTCTAGCCGTGTTTCGGTACGGTATGGAGAATTCTCGTGTACAGTTCTCGTGTTGCTCTCGCGATATCCAGGAAATTCTATGGATTCCCTGTTAGTGTTACGGAGGTGTAGTGCTGTGTTCTAGTGCAGTGCCCACCTGAGTGTCCTTTGGATACTGTTCTCGACCTTCTTGGATTAGCTGCACCAGCTCCGGTGAGGACTTCCAATTTATTAAATTGGTGGAGGGATTTCGATCTGATACGTTCTCGATTTCTCGCTCTTTGTATCGCACACTATTTGCCTAACGCTTACTTCGACCCTCTCTATCTTAACCTAGCAGCCTGAGCGGCCGTGCATTTCCGTTTCCGTCTGCTCCCGTTCGTGCATCCAGTTGCGTTTGCTGATTTCACGCGACTCCAAAGATCAGCACCTACGGTTGCGTTTCTTGATTTCACGCGTCCCCAAAAAATCGTAGGATCCGTTAAGCTACCGTCTTTCTGATGGGTTCCGTCAGAGCTCTCCTTTGGTGGAGTTGGGCCTGTTCCACCCCAACTCCCAGTTTATACCGGCTCGTCAATTCCCGGTGGAATAAGAATTGGCTGGCGCCCGCCTGGCATGCGGATGCATGAACGAACGGTGGACGGACGAAGGTAACGTAGGTTGGTTCTCGCAGACTGTCGTTCTCGGATTTTGCTATCGGTATCGGGTCAAGAAAAAAAAATACGTTACAGTGTGTACTTCGACATAGTTCCTAGGATTTCAGATGATAGTTTTTAGAGATATAGGTTGTCTAGGTTTTCCTATCCATAGTTTCCAATATTTAGGTGTCGGACCTGGAAGTCCAAGTTTTCCTCTCCGTTGTTTTGTGTATCTAGGTGTCGGGCCTGGAAGTCCAGAATGTCCAAAAAAGCGAGCCACGCTTCGGTGTTTTGTTTACACCATAGATCCTGTCTGTTGTTTGCGCGGCCTGGGGTATGTAAATAATTCAGCATACTCTCCTGTCTTACGTTTACCAACCGGCTTCAACAAGCTGGACACCATAAATGACGCTTATATACATTTAAGATTATATTTTCTTTAAAAATTTGTATATATCTTGTGTCGTGGCATTTTGATGCACGTCACAAAATAGGCGAATTCGGCTACTCGTGGGGCCTGATGAGTTACGGAGCGTTTCGCGTCGCGTTGAACTGATTTTATTTTAAGAAATTGTATTTATATCCCGGCAGGGAACATTTCATTTGTTTTTAAGTTCATTAAGCGGATCCGAGAGAATTCGACACAATTTCCATTGAGACGGGGCCCGAGAGAGAGCCAACTACAGGCTTGGCGAAGCGTTGTCGAGAAGAGGTGATGTCAAGACCAGAGCACAACCTGGTGGCTCAACTACGCGAAGCAAGCGCTGAGCGCCTTCAGCATCAGAGGGCATACAGGAGTTGCAGAAGCCGGGCCTAGCTGAATATTGAGGGAGTAGAGGTGGATGTGATTCCCGCCTCCCGGAAACGCACTGTAGCCATCCTAACGTAGCAAGATGCCAGGATCTCTTTTATTGAGATCGTCCAAACAATTGAAGATCGCGAGCTCGCTGGCGGAGCCGATGTAAGGCCCTTCACACACAAAATAACGTAACGACGTAAGACGTAAGCTTAAGGAAACCAACCAATCAGAATCTAGTACTGTCCCCTTGGAGGGAGGATTACTAGATTCTGATTGGTTGGTTTCCTTAAGCTTACGTCTTACGTCGTTACGTTATTTTGTGTGTGAAGGGCTTAACAGCGATCCTGATTGAACCAGGGGAGTGTATTACGGCGCGCTCTCGGGAAGGTTCTCGATTTTGGAAATTTGTGGGGCCACTCACGGCGTGACCTAGTTTAGGGATAGACTTGCTATCCTTTTGAAGGACCTATAATCCAGGAGAGTGTGTTCCTGTGGATAGTAGGAGCTACTGGACAACGGTGAGTAACACTCAGGAGTATTTTGGCTATCTTTCAACTCACGAGATCAACCGATCTCTTCTGTTCGACGTACTTTCACGCGTCATCCCTGCGCTTTCCTGATCGTTACGGGTCCAAGGATAGCTAGTCCAGTGACAAACAGAGGGATCGGTCTCTCGTTTTCTTCTTTCTATTCTTCCGGTTCTGTGTCTAATCTTTCATGTATTTTGATGGAAATGTCGTCTACGCGGCCCAAGTAAATTGTAATCTCTTTTGGAGATTATTCAGGTTAGGACTCTCACGAGCTTCTCAGCAACCTAGGAGTAATTTGGAGGTTAAATAGGCTAGGACTCTCACGAGCCTCTCAGCAGCCTAGGAATAAACTAACCTCAGTTTTTAGGATCGTGAAAAAATTCCGCCACAGCCCGGGTTCGAACCGGGAACTCCAAAACTGTAGCCTGGCGCGTTACCAATTTCACAATCCTAAAAAACTGAGGTTAGTTTATTTCTAGGCTGCTGAGAGGCTCGTGAGAGTCCTAGCCTATTTAACCTCCAAATTACTCCTAGGTTGCTGAGAGGCTCGTGAGAGTCCTAACCTGAATAATCTCCAAAAGAGATTACAATTTACTTGGGCCGCGTAGACGACATTTCCATCAAAATACATTAATTACTTATCGACCGACACTTCTAATAAGTTCATATGGAAATCTAATCTTTCAGTCCACGTCCAGACCTTTCCATCAAAATACATTAATTACTTATCGACCGACACTTCTAATAAGTTTATATGGAAATCTAATCTTTCAGTCCACGTCTCGCGGAATCGTCTCTCTAGCACATGGGTTTGTGAGTCACTATCGTACCGTTTACTATCGCACCGTTCATTATCGTACCATTTGTTATATCGTATCGTATGTTGCATTGTTCCAGCGGGAACATTATTGTAATTTCGGGTAATTTCCCAGTGCGTTTTGTACCATCTCGACCTATTTTTCTTACTTATCAAGAGACTCAGTCGAGTCTCGCGCCAAGTACAGACAACCCGCTGTACGGGGCACGGCCCGCCGATACTCTTTACTCGAAGCATCTCTTGTACCTGTGTTTGGTCTCAAATATCTTATGAATGGCTATGTGTGAGAAAAAGTTATTGATTCATTCACTATAGGAATCAAGGATTCTGAATCGATTGCCACCAAGTTTAATACGATTAGTGTACGCGATCAGGGCGTATGAACATGGCGAGCGAAATGATTTTATTTCCTCGATAAGGAATCATCTAAAGTTTTATTAATTATTAAATCATAATTAAATACCGGAAGCAGTAGTAATGTAAAAGAGTATCGAAAACGTTATAGGAAATTTTGAAAATACAAGTGTTATGCCGTAACGTCTCGGTGACGAAGGAGTTCGTTTGAGAGGTTAGGGCTTAGATATATTTTGGGATCTTTGCC
>JARQSW010006122.1:0-10529 GCA_030142375.1 Calameuta pallipes
ATTTTGTCATTACAATATTAATTAATTATTTCAGTAACCTAACTATTGAAATATTTCAAAACCTCACTTATTGCTATAAAAACTGTTAGTGTGCTGTCATTTCTTAAAGAGACCACACTGCCGTGTCGGCCACTTGCGGCCAACTTCTGCTGTTGCGTTTCTACTGACTAGCCCTGTATAACAAATATAACAATTACAAAATAGGATATAATTTGTAATATAACATGAAGCTGACATGCAAGATACAAATTAAATATTGATTCTCACTCAGAGCAATATAATTTTAATATAACAAATAGGTGACAAGTTATTACATTGACATATTAATAAGGTATAATTATTGTATAATATTTTAATTTACTTTTTCCAAGGTCGTCATATTATAATATAGCCCAGGAAATATATCTTGAAACAATTATATCTCCGTTATAATAAATTCTATGTTGTGCTGTAGTAGCTATAGTAAATTAATTCGATAATCGCGTTTGCTGGAAATTTAGTTCATTTTATGAGATACCTGTATTTCAGACCTTGAATAACTACACTCAAGGTATTCAAAAAGCTTAGTGTGGCTGACGCCTTACACTGATACACTTTTAGTGAAATATGTTGGCTCAAAGTATTACGCTAATATACCCATTTAAGAGATACATTTTAGTTGTGGCCCTAATGTTTCATGCCTTGCCACCTAGCGGACATACTTTTGACCACATATTTCAGAATTCATTAAATATAGCAGGAATAAACAATTTTTGTTATGTTTAAATAACGTTGGAATTTTAAATAACAGTTACATGGAGAATGTAATATTATATTGATCTGTCTAGTCTTGTAAGTTACACAACAGTTATATTCTGTGATTACTGGGGCAAGATTAAAATTTCTTCAATGGCTTAATTTGACTTTTGTTTGTTCTGAGATTTTGCTTCTGTATGTGTATGTTACAGCTTGATGCTTACTGCTTGATGCACAAACGAAAATTAAATTTACTACCAAAATATAATTAACTTGGCCCCCCCTCTCCCCTTGAACTCGGGGCCTTGAACTTAGGCGACACAGGATTAAATGATAACATAAAATAACAAAAATTTATTAAATTGTCAGTGACAGGTCAAGAATTTTGTGATGTGCATCAATTACAATCGTCTAATATAAATGTCGGTATTGTAGGAAAGGATTGTCAGGGAAGCGTCCTATATTTGTTGTCTATTCCTATCTCTCTCTCTGACCTGCCTGTGAGGAATAGAGGATACGCCTGTGTTAGTACGGTAGCCCTAGTGGCGCTGTGCCTATCTATTGGCTATGGCACTACGTGCGAATTGACTAATCATGACGAGGATAATAGATCGAAATCGAGTGCTAGTATGCCGTAGCCTCCGACAATATTATTTACAATGATTTTATGTAATGAATATGCTCTATCCCAAAGGGAATAAATCGAGCTCAAACTTTATGACGATTTTACGATGCGTTATCCTTTCGGATTTAAATCACGCTCATTTTTTTATTACTCACGTTTCTGCACTTTTGGATTTCTGACTATTGAAGATAGATTTTTGAATATCTAAGTTGATTTGAAATACAATATTTATCTAATTAAAATGCTATATTCATTAGCGAGAAGCGCTAATCCTCTATCGGATTATCTTTCTATTATTTTCCGCGGATTAACTTCCGGGAGCTGTTTTTCATCTATCAGCTAGTGTTGACACTAGCCGCGCGTCCTTACTTTTTATTTGTAATGAGTGCGCTCTCAGTGCTGGAGCACTGAGAGGTTGATCGATTTGCCACGTTATATTATATTATAATTGACTAGATTCTGATTTTACCACTCCTCAACTTCCATTCCTACTATTATTTTTTATATTTGGTATTTGGCAGTTGTTAGGAACGCTGATCTTTAATCTCAATATAAATTTATATTTTGTGACGTTATTCGTGAAGTTAATTCGGAACAGGCGGAACTTCCCAAAATCCGCAGCGATACAAGGATAAGTCACAAACTTTGGTACTCTCTACTTTTCCCCGAAATCTAGAAATTCGGAATACTAAAGATGTATAATGCTACTGGGCGGCAGGCACACCTTTGTGCCATGAGACGGTACAAGAAAATTCCAAGGGAAAGGAGATAAACTAGCCAGACTAGCTAGGTCGCAACGACATGGTAGAGGGGCGGGGATCGCCTAGCGGGTATGATGAATAAAGATTGAGAACTTCAAATTTCAACAATAACCAAAATAACAAATGGCCCTTTATTTGAGACTTAAAAGAATCAAAGTTGATAACAGAATAACAACAAAATATCAGTGTCGGTACGAATAATGTGAAAGTCACGCGGTACGAAATTCCCCTAAGGGACGCGTGAATAAACGACAATATATAATAAGCGATAATAAACGTACGCTTACGATACTAATCCGTTGCCGATACCGGGTTACGCGTATAAAGGTCGAGACTAACTACGCCCTGCGAAGGCGTCGCGAAACACACGATTCTGACGAATACCGGCACGAATAGGTTCGAGTGACGGATCAGAACGTCGAATGTTACAAATAATATGGAACGTACAGAAGATAGATATGAACAGGATCACACAGAATAAATAATATAGAAGAATAGAATATGATATTCTAAAGACTGGAAGAAAGATAGTTACAGATACTAAGAAATGATACGGAAATCCACGGGACTAAGGAATCCCGCGGTATCAGGCAAGAAACAATAATTCGGTATCGAAATATCGTTATCTTACACAATAATATAGGCTCTTCAGGGTCAGGCCTTGCTAACGATTATTATGTTCTATTGGCGGAATCACGGGAAGCGTGATATACCGATTCTCTCCAATTCTCCAGGGTCACCGAGAGTAACACAATAGACGAATTATACACTAGACAATAAATTATAATAAATAGAAAGTTCAAACGGTAGGCACGGAATCTTTTTCTCTTGAACGTTACGTGATCGTCTCCTAGGCCGAAACCGGGAGGAAAGTAACAACGAGATACAAGTTCGCAATTAAACGATAATTGGAACAACGAAAAAGATTTCGTCCTCTCGACGACGAGACGCTTACCGTGAACGATACAAAAAGCTTCCTCGGTACAACTATTTTAGCGAGACCACTGGCCTAGACGGCAAACTAATAGAGAATGACGATCCTCGGGGGCCAGCGCTAGCTCCGTCATCCCCCGCTGGGCCCTCCTGGGCCAATCGTCAATATCGAAAGTACTCGCCAATCGTAGGCCCTCGCGCTAATTTCAAAACATGCCACTGGACTCAAATTCTTCTTACTATACTTGATCGGTAATTTCTATCAACTTAACCCTACGAGAAGGACGCGGAACGATATAAAGTCTACAATCGGAGCCTCCTTGTAATCGGTACGATTCGATCTTCAGGAGGACGGTTCCGTTAGTTAATTCTTAATCCTAGTCCTCGCGACGGATCCTTTTCGCGGGACTCGGGGCTCTTCGAGATGTGACAGCTCGTTGCCGTAGCTAGGGTTGTCCGGACTCCTGTCGGGACGGATAGGTGGTGGAGGGTAGCGACCCCTCGCACCTGGACGCTCCTTGAGCCTGTCTTCCTCTTCGGTACCGGCGGTGCCCCTTCACGGGACGTCCGTACCGGCGATACTGCGAGATCGGGATGGTCCGGTGTGACGTCTTCTACTGCACGGGCTCCCTCTATGTTCGGGCCCCGTCAGTTGCGGGGTGCAGGCGCCTGGTGGTGGTACGCTTCTCCACGTTCCCTCGCGGGACTGGTGGCGACTTCCTTCAAGCGAGACTGCGGCCGATGTGGTAGTGGTCGGATACGAACGCATAAAATAGTTGTACGGAACAAAAATAATTAATCTTAAGCTATTATTATACAATCTTGCACCCTGGAGTTCCTGGCCGGTACTTTTCGAGACTCCCTCGAGGGACGGTAATGCGTCCCGTATTTAAAACACGCTACTTCTACACTCGGGACTTTGTGACGTAGATTTTAACGTCACAATGCATATATGTATGTGTAAAGGCTGTTTGAGGACTATAAAACCTTTTAAGAAAACGCTTAATTAGCGTAAAGAAGGTAAGGAAGAAAGCATTAAGGCCTAATCAACCTGAATCAATTTAATCGCCCCAATTCATGGTGAATTCATCGAATCCACATTCGCTGATGCTCGAGTTGTCGACCACACAATTCATCATCTTCGCAATTCCACCCTATCCTAATCAAACCTAACCTTTTCTAATAAAGGGATCTTCAGGTAACCGAGTTGGGGATTTTTTTCATATTTATAGTATACATGTGAAGTTCAAACCTCTATTAACAAATTTTGTCAAAGCCATTCTGTCAATTCTTCAGGCATTCTCGAGAAAATCGACTTTGAAAATTTACGAATTTTTACAGGTAGGTGATATACTTGGTCAAGAAAAAATTAATCAGCTACGTCGGTGGTCTAATGGTAACAAGCCTACCTGGTAGTCACAAGGCTGCTGTTTAAAAGGCTTCAGGGTCTTACAAGGGGGGTATATGTCTCTTCGGGGGTATACGTCTCTTCGGGAGAAGTAGAGAAAAAAACTAAAATATTCACACTTGGTCCTCTCCTTATTAGACTAACGGAAAGACAATACGCGAACTCACGAGAGGTGTGGAACACGGATTCATTTAAGTTTTCCAGGGTCACCGAGGCATAAGTCTAAACTCAATAATACATTTCGAAAATACAAAAATTATTAACTGAAGGCACGGAATCTTTTCCTGGCTAGCGGAACGTGAACATCTCCTAGGCCGAAACCGGAAGGAATCAAACGAAACAGATCTACACGTAACAATGCACGCAAGCCAAGATAGAAAAGATTTCGACTTTCTGACAAAAATGCTTACCTAAGCGTTGCATTTCGATAACACATGCGAGACAACTATTTTAACGAGACGGACGAACACGGCTAACGAGAAACGAATTAATTTTGAAGGTTCTTTTTCCTACTGGTTGAGGCTAGTTCCCCCACGGGAGGTCTGGCAGAGCTGACTAGGCTAATCGCCTACGGGGGTTTTCTGCCAATCCGTGACTTACGCGCGAAATATACGAAACATGCCAATGGACTAATTATAAAAGTTACTTTAACGATACTAAAGTATCAGATCGATACCCCATGCGAGAGGATCTTCACGAGATCAGATATTAACCAGGACCTCCATTTGATCGTTTAGCTGCGATATTTGGAAGGATGGTCGGCGAAATTTGGTTGCCACTGGAGACTACGCACGATATACGTAGGCGTACGTCGCCTTGTCGCGAGACTTGGAATGCAGTAATGACCAGGACGGCCTGCTGCCGGTGATGTCGGGTGAATCTCTTCGTCCGGTCCTGTGTAGCCGGGACGTCGAAGTAGCGAAGAGTCCTTTTTCCTCAGTCTAGAGTAACTCCCTGAACTCCCTCTTCGGCACGGATACTGTTAGCCAGGCATCGGTACCGGAACTGACATGATAAGTTGTTCATGGTGATGTTCTCATCAGGTCTGCCCCCTACTTTATTCGGAAGTGCCCGGAAGGAGGTGTCTGCTGGCAGTGATGTTCCTCCACGCTTCCTGGCGTAACCGAGACTGGAGAAAATGTACTTTTCGATGCTGGTAGAGACTCTTTTTCGGCGTAACGGTGTCTCGATGTGTCGCATGAAATTATTTTATGATAGGAATTAGTCTAATATTATGAAATTATATACTCGAGACTCTGGAGTTCTTGGCCGGTTATTTTAGTTAGCTACGTCCCGCATGATAAACACGACAGTCAATCAATTCTAGCCTTGTGACGTGGGAATAACGTTACAATATATTCTTATTTTCCTGATACTAGTTGTTTGCTAATATATGTAACTGTCCTGAGTTCTCACAGGAGGACGTGTCCCTTGAAGGGAGACTTATAAGCGTCGTAGCTTGCTCGCGGGGGGGGGGGGGGCGTGAGATTCGATATAAGGCTATGCATACGATAGGAACTTGCTAACCTTCTTAGTTAAAATGCAAAACGAGACTGATATGGCTCGCGCAACAGCCGGGCAGCCAAGCGCTTTCCTTGGGCCTGCTCGGACGTTGCGAGGGGGATTTAATGTTCTGATTTGACGTTTCACGAAATGTCTTCGCGGTCAAGTCCACCACACGCCTGGATGTTAGATGATCCGCGCGCGTGACGGAATTCGCTCACGAAGCGTGCCGCCGTGTAGGTCTTCGGCAAGGAGGAAGCAGGGCTCGTGTAGGAACGTTACGCATGTATTCAGCTGAATTATATGCTATATGGCAAGAATTTGATACATGAAATATCACATAGGAAACAAATTCCTAATATACACTGACTCATAAAGTACAATACAAAGCATCAGTTAATACCATTTAGACGATACCATTAAATAAATAATAAATAAAATCATACAAATTCTACATCAGCAAGGGAAAAAAGTAACGTTAGCATGGATACCATCGCATATCGGTATACAAGGAAATGATAAAGCTGATAATGTGGCAAAAAAAGCAACACAAAAACGCAGAATGCATGACGTCCAAAGCTCACCGGAAAAATACACGACGAGAGTAAAAGAGAAAATAAAAAATAAATGGCAAGAAAGATGAAGTAGCTATGAAGGAAAGCTGAAAGAAATCAAATTAACAATTGAAGATTGGAAAATACCAAAAGCAGTTAGAAGAGAAGAAGTGGTACTTACAAGGCTGAGAATAGGCCACACCAGACTAACAATAAGTTACATATGTATATGTATAATAAAACCTCACCTTCTGTATGCGATAAATGTAACACAAGATTGACAGTCAAGCCTATTTTATGTGAATGCTTCAAATATAGAGAAATAAGACAAAAGATAGCTCTAGAAAGAGATATAAATAAAATACTAGAAAATTAGAAAGAATCAATGGAGAAAGTGCTAAAATTCTGCAAATAAATATATAAAAAAAGACTTAAAATGTAAATAAAAAAAGCAGAAGAGAAAAGGACCAATGATTTATAAGGTCGACGCTTTTATAACTAAGACAACAACGTTTTCTGGACGTCAATAACGATCAATGGGGTCACTTAGGCGCTCGCAATATTGCTGTCCTCGCGATGATCAATCTCAATCCGATCATAAGTCTTCGACAAATCAAGCGATATTTGAGGGTTCCGAGATTAACAGCCCGTCGAATGCAGAAGACAACAAAATAGCATTCTTACCAGGTTGCATTGCATGAAGCACTGTCAAACCTAGATAAAATTGATCGAATGAATGTTTGTCGATGGGCATTGGAAAGAATTGCTCCCGATCACGAATTTTTTTGATATGTCTTCTTCGTCCCAGGCATTTGAACCGCCATAACTGTTATTACTGGTCTGTCGAAAATCCACGGCGAATGAGCAGATCAATCATCAGCATCGATAGAGTTTGAATTTGTGGTGCGGCATTGTAAATGGAACTCTCTTATTGGTCCACATTTTTTCGACGGGACAGTAACCGCTGCAAGATATCTCGATTTCTTACAGGATGAACTGCCGATACTTTTTGAAGGTCTTTACTTGACCACGCGGACGAGGATGTAGTTCCAATAGGATGAGGCATCAGCTCATTATGCTTGGATTGTGAGGGATAACCTCCATGTGGATTTCCACAATCGAGTTATTGGTCGCGGAACTCTACGTCCGTCGCTACAAAGATTTCCAGATCTTACATCCCCCGATTTTTATCTGCGGGGGTTTCTCAAAGATTCCGTGTATAATGAACCACCGACCACGCGAGAAGATATGATGAATCGTATTCGAAACGCGTGCAAAGAAATTCTGACGCACGTGCTGCTGAGAACCGTCGACAGTTTTGAACAGCGAGTACAGTTGTGCCAAACTGTCGACGGGGATGTGTTCGAACATCTATAAAAGATACTCTTCTCCCCCTCACCCTTACACACACGTACACATACGCATAGATCACAAAGAGGATTTGGAATCGTTAAATACCACAGAATTGACGAGCCGTGGAGACCTGATCTCTGTCAATTGGATACATGGGATAGGTACTACAATCTACCTACTCGCGATGCATCGTGAGTAACGCTAAAACAATGTCTTAGAGTCAACGTCTCTCCCCTGCTTTATTTTCAGCCTAGAATGCAGAGACTTTTAGAAGAAAAAAAAGAGTTTTTATCAGATCGTAAATTCTTATTATACTGCGCAGTTTTACGATAACGTCATTAAAGTACGCTTGCTGTCGCGTAAAACACACGTTCCTCGAACCCCTAGCTAAACTCATACAGTTTTTATGTAAGCAATAACAATATGAATGCCAAAAATAACGTTAGTTTGTGGGGAAAAAAGTTCTAGATATTAATTTTAGCCATTCCATTGAGGGAAACATCGTTAACCTTTGAGTTAGTCAAGAAATAGTTCCTTCTAAAGTTATAGGTTTTTAACCAAGGAACTTGAAAAAAGAAAAATATATATGATTCTATTAAAAAAAAGCGTTTCTTGCTGTAACATCACCATTTTAAATTCTACATTTTCTTTCATATTTTTTTCACATTTCCCCCTCGAAACCATGCCACTTTTATAGGAAACTTTTTTGGATCAAATCCTTGAATCTTAAGATATTTGAATGAATCATTTAAAATGCGACACCCTGTATATAAGAATCTCTTGTATGTATTAATGCGTGTGCATGCGTGTTCCAAATGTCTCCGCATCTGCCATTGTAGAGGCTGAGCCGATTGGACTGAAATTTACAAGCGATTGTAGGAGTTTCGAATGTAGGAGATATTAACATATGTATATTCAGTAATTGTAATTTGCAGATTGCGCGATTACAAACGGAGTATTTTTTGCGTTGACAAATGCATAAGAAGCAAGCTTATGATGTATATAATGGTACCTTGAGGTATTTAGTATATTTCAATGTGTTACTTCTGTTACGTCCGAACCAGAATGGAGGCCTAGTCTGGTGCTTTTACCGAACCGTAATACACTATTTAATTGCCCTGTTTTGAGTCAATGCTTGCGCACTTTACTCGGGATTGGGCTATGCTTCTGATTACCGTAGAAAAAATGAATAAAGTTGAAAATATGAATAAATTTGATTCTAAAGATACTAGAACAAATAAAAACCGTCACTAACTAAATAATTTAAAATTTAGGAAATTCTAGCATCTATTATGATTCAACCAAATTTAAAAGTTCCTTCACCAAGTATAATAATTTTATTATGTTTACCGTGATTTCAATGATTATGATGATGATGATGATAACGGTGGTTCAAAAAGAGATTGGACTCGAGATGACAAAATGAGAAAGCGAATTTGGATAAACAAAATGAACACGATTTATTATAATGCAGTGTACTAGGGAAAATAAACTGAGCAACTACTATACTTGGCGGATAAGTGAGGAACTAGTGTGAAGCTGAATACCTAGGTTGGTTGGTGGATGGGCGGAGAATGAGAGAGAGTTTTGGAGAATTCTGTGGATGTTAGTTAAGGAGATGAGTAAGGAGTATAGCGGGGTTTTCGAGGAAAAGTCGTAAAATCAGGAATGTCTGCTTTTGGTACAGATACAGTCAGTAATCAAAAGTATTAATCCACCGAAACTTTTTGATAAATGATGAAGATAACTTGAGAGTATTAAGAGGAATGTAAATTAGTTTATACATAGAAAGAAACCTTTATTTATAAACAACAAAATGCTAAAACCGCAAATCAATCATTTGAGAAACAATGAAATAAAATGATGAACAATGAATTGTGATGTAAAAACTAGCTAGCAAAAGTATTAATCCACTATTTATAAAATTTATTATTAAACTGCCACAGTCACTACTAATATTTTGTTGGGTATCCCTTGGCCTTGATTATTGCCTGCAATCTTCTAGGCATGGATTCGACGAGTTTTGATGTCACCTTGGGTGAAATAGTATTCCATTCTTCCGTAATCCGATTTTTAAGATTTTCTTTATTTTGAACGGGGGTTTTTCGTAAATTACGCTTGAGTTCTGCCCATAGATGTTCTATCGGGTTAACATCTGGTGATTGTGGTGGCGTAGCAAGGACGTGAGGCACATTATCTAAGAGCCATTCCTGTACGAGCCTAGCGGTATGCTTGGGATCATTATCATGCTGAAAGGAAAACCCCTCAGCTATCCCCAATTTTTTTGCGCTGGATTGTACATTTTGTTGTAGTATATTTAAATATTGCTAACGGTCCATATTGCCCTCAATAAAACAAAAATTACCGACTCCTGCTGCTGCCATGCACCCCTATATCATGACAGAACCTCTTCCGTGTTTCATTCTCGGGTTAATGTTTTCTTTCTGAAACTCTTTCCCTGGCTTTCTCGATACACGTTGGGTTCCAGCAACATCGGACACAGATTTTGCATTCATCACTGAATAAAACGCGATTCCAAAAATCAGGAGACATATTTACGTACTTTTTGGCGAACTCTAGTCTTTTCTTTCTGTTGGTAGCATTAACCCAAGGTTTTTTACGGACAAAACGTCCCTTGAAGCCACCTCGGTGCATAG
>JARQSW010006198.1:0-10450 GCA_030142375.1 Calameuta pallipes
CCGGTTAGGGCCCGAAATTAATTGGGGCAAAATAGCAAGGGCCTTGTTGGAGCCCCAATTAAATTTCTGCACGGGAAACTATAAAAACTCAGAATAGGCTTTTCCCATTTCATTTTCCTTCTACACATTTCACGATCTCCTTAACAACCGCCCTCAATCAATTTTGAAGTCCAGTCAGACGGAAAGCAGTCACGTTGTCTATCATCCAGGTAGATCACGAATAACGTCAGGAACATAGTGTTCCCAACGCGATCATCAAGTTAATGACAAAATTAAAACCGTGATTCGTCGTTATACTGGGAAATCCAACACTGTTCCGTTTTTTATGCATGGAACGAAACCCTGATACGACAACACCTCAATACCGTCGCATCGCACACACGTATTACCAGATGGTAATATTTTTCTTGTGCACGCGCTGTTGATGATCGTACCACTGAATTGCCATATACATATTGCCATACTCGCTTTCCTGGATATTATAATTTAATCTTTGGACTTACTATACAAGTTATCACTGTTGAATTTTACGCAGGTCAACTTGGTTGTGGAAAAGAAGTGCCAATAAAGCAAACGACTTTCTCGTATAATGAAAAATAAAACAAAATCTTTATTACGAGAATACAATAAGCTCGAACGTGCTTTCGCTTTGTCTAGTAGACATCAACTGCCGTTCGTCGCGTCGGTTCGTCATCGGCAAAACGAAACATGGCATATTCGCCGGAAAACGCTCGAAGCACCACGATGTTGAACTATCTTTAATTACCGCAGTATTCAAAACTACTTCAACGATCACAACTATGAAATGGCAAATTTTATATCATTGAAATCTTCCGATTCGAATTCTTTTTCTCCGATCAACAGTTTCCTCGTATTTAAACAGAGAACAAAAAATACCACGCAGCAGATTTTTTAAAATTTTTATACGCATGTCCGTCAACGTGTGGAACACGGTTATACACACTTTCTGATAACACTGCCATATTCACCCAATCATAATACGCGTTGTTAGCTGGAGTGAACATTGAGGTTTCCTAAGCTCTATATACGACCCGGAGAGATTTAAACTCGAAATCATAACTAAAGTCTTCCCTTAAGAGTACTTCCAACATAAACTTGCCTTTTCACTGATACATCTTTGTTTCAATACAACTGTACGGGGGTACTATCCTACTAGAAATTGTATATGGGCTCTAACCAAGTAAAAGCTAGTCTTCTCTACTTTTGTTTAGGTGCTAATTAGGAAAACAACCAACCGCCCGACCAGAAACGTAATGTATATTCTGTCTGGCAACTAGTTATGTCAAACGGTCTAGATCAGTGGCAGTAGTCAACCTGGTCCCTGCCGCCTACTAGTGGGCGTTCCAGCTTTCATGATGAGCTGTAGGGACCAGTAATTAAGTAATTATTATTGTATGCTTTAACATGCTGTAATTCTGCTTTAAGAATTTTATAAAGTAAAGTTACTTCCTTAATTTATAAATCACCATTACTGTGGAACCGGTGGGCGGTTAGAAAATTGTACTACTAACAGAGATACAAAAGTTAGCGGTAGATATAATAAGGTTGACTACCCCTGGTCTAGGTTATAGACAGTTTTTCAAATTAATTCCTTACTACTCATATGGACATGCATGATTGATACAGAAAATTGTTTAGACTGTTGTGATATTCACTAAATGAAAACATAAAATATGTATTGTACATAATGGCAAAATTATATGATTGAAGCAACATTTAAAAATGTTGTTTAAAAACATATGAGAGTTTACAATCTATCTTTACTATCGTGTGCGGGATTTGAATCTACAATTGTCAGGATATTTAAATTGAGGACTGTGACCTACCCACTGATAATCGGAGAGCTGGCGACAGATTTCACTAAGCGTTTTTAGCACGGCCACATTTTCGTCAGGCGCTGGGTACGGGGTGCGTATTGTGAAAATCGTGAGTCTGGCAACCCAGCCCCGCTGCGTTTGAGCACCTGGTCCAGGTAAAAAAACGCGATTTTCAAGTCATTTCAGCACGGTCAAATCCAACTCAGATCTGATCTACTTTTCTGTGACATCATTAGTTTAAACAGCCAGACGTGTATCTCGTGTATAACATAGCGTAAGTAGTAAATTATGAATGAATTATTGTGATAATTAATAGATAATCATTCTACATTTACTATTAATTATTTCACCTATTTTTAATTCCAGTTTTAGTTGTGGTTTGACATTTCACAGTCGGGGGGTCAGCTGCCAACTGTCGCAGAGTAGCTGTATCCCCTCCACTGGGCCGAACCCCTCGTTTCATGTGGCCCCCGTACCGCTGCTCCCCGCGCAGGCCGCCTCTTTCATCCGAAATCGCGGAACTTTATTAATTATTGTAGGAATTTTATACTGTTAGTTACATATCACTTAAAAATTTAAAATTGTTATTTGTTTGTCGCGCTAAGGTTGCTCGAAACGCCATCTGGCAAATACTAGAAAAAACAGCGGGCGCTAGTGTCGAGCGAAAAAACGACGACGCTAGGGCAGTCGTTGTAAGTGGCGCAGTTTAAAAAGTTCCTGTGTGTGATGCTTCTCTTATATAATTAATAAAACATACTTGAAAAACCTACAATTCTGGTATCATTGAGAAGTATCCCTATATTATTTTCGAGGTGTTGGCAACTGAATTTCGATCTGACGTTCTACGAGTGTTGTAGGGCGATATAATACTTCATAGAAAGAAAATTGTCAGATCTGCTGCTATCACTTAAAAATATATATATTTTAAATGAGTATAATCCAGTCTTACGCTATGTTATACACGAGATACACGTCTGGCTGTTTAAACTAATGATGTCACAGAATAGTAGATCAGATCTGAGTTGGAATTGACCGTGCTGAAATGACTTGAAAATCGCGTTTTTTTACCTGGACCAAGTGTTCAAACGCAGCGGGCCTGGACTGCTAGAATCACGGTTTTCAAAATACGAACCCCGTACTTAGCGCCTGACGAAAATGCGGCTTTGCTGAAAATGCTTAGAGAAATCTGTCGCCCGTTGTTGGACTATGACCCACTAGCTTAATTCATACATACTGCTTTAATCAGAAGTAATAATTAACACTACTTGAATATATAAACGCTGTAAATTTTGCAGAATCCCTCTGAAAATATAATTCTTCTATAGCTTATAAGACAATCAATATGTGACAGACTAAATGTTACGACCAATTTTACAAAATATTTGCAAAAATATATGTTATACATATAATATTATTTGTAAAATCAAAAAAATCTTGGTTTTCAATAATTATACCAAATGTTATATTAAAATGTTTTATATTATATCGAAAAAGTGTATAGTCTGACTGTTGGCACGCACGTTGGAGGGGATCGATTTTTTAAAGGTCCATTATAAACACAAATTCTGTCCTGGACATTGATGAGTCCCAAACAAAAAATTGTCATTATAACAAGGAACTGTCTGAACTGAACTCAGGTTATTAATTTTTGGCGTACTAACGAGTGCCTAATTCGTGTCCTGATAGGTTTCCACAGTAAGGGAAGAGGCAATTGCGATGTAGTTTAATGGTTGGACCTACTGGTGCGCAATACTCTGGTTCTAGTTAAGATTCCATTATTAGGGATGCCTAGTCTCAGCCAGGCCAGGGCTTTCTGGTTATTGGGTAAACGACTAAGAAATTTCTACTAAGTAGGCAACGCCATGACAGTAATAGCAAGTATGCAATTTGCATTACTCTCGCTTTTCAGGAGAAAATTCTGATTCTTTGCAGTACTCTAAATTGAATCTTAATTCAAATTAAATCTTATAATGAATTTTGAAAAACGAAAGAATACCATAAACTAACTTCATGTATACTAGATAAATAAAGGGTTTTATCATTTAAACAGGTATACGTATGTAAAATAATACCTATTTCATAAGGTATGGCATGAGTTTATTTCGTCACTAGATTACCATACGAATTTATGAAATCCTATCAGATAAAATTTACGTTTGATTGAAGAATGGAAATAGTTTGGAAATGATGTATAGCAACGTACTTCTCAGATATAATCGAATCAATGTACAGTGGACTTTTGATTTTCTTGCACCTCGATTTCTTTTCATTGCCCCTACTCTGTTTACTCGAAAGCAGGGATCCGAAAAATGTACTAATATCTTTCCGACTAATCGGGATATTGTTCCGGGACTCACGAAAAGTGAAATAAAATCAAAACTCTACTGCATTTTCGAATTGTTGAGACCGAGTAAAGTCATTATTTTCAATTTCTTGATTGTTCCCACTTCTCGCTCAACCGCAGTTATTCTTATTTTACTATGCTCGACGAATCATAATGAAAATTAAAGTTAACATATTGCAGTTATGGAACACCTGATGTAGATATAACCCTGAGTAGCAAAATATAAAAATTAAGAGACTCGGTTGAGTCTTGCCCCAAGTACAAGCAACCCGCCGTACAGGGCACGACCCGCCGAAACTCTTTACTCGAAGCGTCTCTTGACATATCTGTGTTTAAAGTCAAACAACTTATGAACGGCTACGTGTGAGAAAAAGTTATTGATACATTCACCATAGGAATTGAGGGTTTTGAATTGATTGCCATCAAAATCAATGAGACTATTATACGAGATCAGGGAGTATTGAGATGGCGAGCGATGTGATTTTATTTCAGGTTCGTCGTCGTCATCGTCATCATCAACATCGTCATCGTCGTCGCCGTCGTCGTCGTCGTCGTCGTTGTCTTCGTACGTCGAATGACGGTGGTTACTTTGCTTTCATTAGCTACGTGTACTATGGATGGTGTTGGTAATTTATGAATACACAACACAATCAAATACATTTTGTACGTGAAGCTACCGTTCACACCGAATTTCCAGTACTGGAAATAGGTAGAGCTGCTTTCACAATAGTATAGAATTATTAAGTCTTTAGCTCGTACGGAAAGTGTAACAATATTCATATGGAGCGCGTGTGCACGATGGGTATGCATGTGTGCGTTTCGATATAGTTCCTCGTATTTAAGGTGATAGTTTTTACAGATATAGGATGTCCAGGTGTTTTTCCCTGTATCTAAGTGTCGGAAGTGCAAGTCCAGGGTGTCGAGGTGCTCCTCTCCGCAGTTTCCTATATCTAGGTGCCGGACGTGGAAGTACATGTTTCGCTCGTACATAAGTCAGTACCCGACTAGAAATTAAATTGGGCATGCCCGAAGTAATATCGGGACCCGATCTGGCGGAGTTAAGGCATGCCTCATTAATACATGCCTCGTGTGATCCTGATCGGATCCGAATCACGATTGCCTGATATCTGCGAAAATAAAGACCTGCAAGGCATACCTAGGCAGGTCTCAATAAGGATCATATGAGGATCATTTCCCTTTGCCCGATTACAGAAATAGTATTGGAAAACGTAAAACCTTATAAGGCTTTCCTGATCGGGTCCATAACAGGAACATCTGATGTTCTCTGAACCCACATTATACTGATTTATATACATACATATATAATTTGTTGTTAAGGGATACATTGGGGACAAATTAATTTACGAAGTCGCTATTTTGAGGATAAGTAGCTGTTTTGGAGACTGTCCTCAAAGTTTTTTCAGCGTAATGACTGTTTTGAGGACCATAAAGCGGACTGTTGGATCAAATTTGTTTATATTTTTTTCAATGTTAGACATCCAGTATTTGTGATGGGCTTAGAGGTTTCGTTAGGTTAGATTAGGTAAGAATTCCAATGGTGTGATGTCCGAAGGTAGTAGTTTTTTTATTTGTAAACATCTATATTATCCGTGTACAGCCGGGGCTAAATGGGAAGCCGACCGTCAGACGTAAGGCGTAAGTCACGTAGATGTGACTGCATCAGTGTGTGTGTGCTGCGCTTATGCGCATAGTCTCCGCGCAGGCTGGCCATGTGTATGTACATGTAAGCTATATGTAATATAGGCTATAAAAAACAATTGCCCCGCCTATATTTTGACAGGTGATAGGTAATGACCACGGTCTTACATACAGGTCTTGCGACTATGATGGATTTCAGTGGTGGGAGTAACACAGATATTGAAGCAGTTTTGTAATGTATGGCATCGCCCCTACGTGTCGCTACTATCGAATGCGCTCGGATAATTACAGGGTTATACAGTAGACTCGCGCCATTAGAGAGAGAGAGGGAGAGAAATATTTATTTCTATCTCTGTCGCACGAGGAGCACTCGATCGCAGCGCCGCTTACGGCGCGACTTCAGAAAGTGAGTCACCCCCCACCATCGGAGTCGCAAGACCTGTATGAAAGACCGTGGTAATGACCACGATCTTGTATTTTGTTGTTTTTTATTAATATTTTATTAAGTAATATATTATAGATTGAAGAGTGTGGATCACTCTTACATCATTCGTAATAAAAAAAAATAGCTGTTACTGCACGGTGTTTAGGAATCACATAAAATAAAAAATACCAAAAATTCGTTTTTCGTATTCACAATTCGCGGAAATTTTTAAAAATAAAATAATGAGTGTCTTTCCATGAGGAAAAAAATATTTTTGCATATTTTGCCCTGAAACGGACGTTCGACTTGCTCAATAAAATCTAAATTAATTTTTTTCTGGAAGGCCATAAAAAGACGCACATTTTCGTTTTTTACAAATGTAAATAAATCAAATCCTGCCAAAGATACAGCCATTTGAATGGAAAAATGTTAAAAAATGGTAATCAACGAGAAAAAACGTCAGAAAATTTTCTTTTAATTTCGACACTCGGCGAATATTTTTCAATAAAGTAACTCGATTTTCCAAAATTATTTGTGGAATTTTTTTTTTAAAGGCTGAAGGGACATGGATCACCTCATATTATAGTATTTTATTAATGAATGGTCTATATATATATATATATAAATTATAAATCGAGCGTTGCTATGGATCATCATGAATTATTTGTTTAAAAATAACGAGTTGCTTGTTTTTGTCGACACTTTTGGAGGAAGACGGTCGTAGTATTTGGGGAATAAAGATTCTATTTGTTTAAATTATATCGGCCTATATCTTGTTTATTAATCATCCTGGTAATGAGAGTACTAAAGTGTGCGACAATATATATATTGATTCTGTTCTATAATAGTTCTTTAATTAACAAAATCCGTTCGTGAAGCCATAGCGGAAGAATCTTGTAAGTCGTATTGAATCTGTAACGATATAGTTCGCGACGGCATAATAGTACATAGCGCCTCTTGGTGCCCTAATCGTGCGGCCTTTAGTCGATCTAATGACAGCACAAAGGTACAACATTTGAACGCGCGCGTTTATATAACTCAAGTCAAAAAATAAATGGACAGTAATGAGTAATTATAAACATCGAGTAGAGCTAACTCGGCAACTTAGGCAGTTGCGGGTCGCACGTTATCGTGTGGCTTATCGTGTTTTCCATCGTGATATTAGGCGAACAATCGTCAATGATCAATCTACCTCTACAAACTTTCAGCAATTGCCTGATGTGTCACTTCTGGGACCAGATTCTACTCAATATTCATCTGAACCAGAGGAATGGAATCCAAATGTAAAAAGGAAATTTTCAAATATAACTGCCAATCGAACTGATAGTTTTTCAAACTGTGACTCGAGTGAATTCACAGAAAATGTCTATCCGCAAGAACATATTCAAGAAAATACTTCTGAAGAGTCTTGGTCGGAAGGAAATGAATCGACCGTGACAACCCACCAATTTCAAAACTCTGTGAAATCCATTATGAATAACGCAAAAGATTGAAACGGCCAGAGAAGTGCTCGACCGAAAAATGTTGTGAATATCAAAGAGCAATTATAAATTTAAAAGTTACTTTGTGTCAATAAACCGTATAAACATATTCTATATTTTTTTTATTCGGTTATGCCGAATGGTTTGCGCTACCTGATTCTAACCCCACATGGACCTTATAATGAACGTATACGGTTTTCCGACCAGATCCTGCTGTAATCACACTATGCTTGATGTGGACCAGATTCAGACCTACTCACGATCTGATTATGTTCCTGAGGTTAACATTAGGTAGGCCTGATAAGGTTCCTGTAATATACCTGCGTTACACGTACTATCAGGACCTTATCAGGAACTCTTATCAGGACCTGATTACCTAATCAGGCATGCCTGATCCGGTCCTCAGCGAAAGGCTGCTCCATTTTCTAGTCGGGTACATGTCTCCCTATTATATAATCTAGCACTGGTCCATCATTTTAATTGTATTTTCAAAATTTCCTATAACATTTTCGCTGCTCTTTTACATTACTACTGCTTCTCGTAATTAATTATGATTTAATTGGCATTTAATAATTAATAAAACTTTAGATGATTCTTTATCGAGTACTACTTGACGAGTCCGTGGATTTCTTTATATAAATTTGCGTTAATTACGATTGGCTCAGTACGGTAGAAGGGGGATAGTGATTGAGCAAGAATTGAGAACAACAAAATTGGAATTAGCGAGGGGCGTCCCTCACGAATTCGACACGATTGTCATTTCAGAGTCGTTTCGTAGTTGCAGTCGTATACGCGTATAATAGAAATCGACTATTAGTCTCATGAGTATTATGAGATTCGGGATAGACTGCAACGCCACTCGTTGCCTTGCCCAAGTTTTATGTTAATTTTAGACTGTTAATCGATGCTTCTGATCGCCAACAGAGCGAACATCATGCAACTGCAAAAAAACGATAAATAAATCTAACTTTAGGTGTTCACTATTAAACCAAAGCTAGACGATAATTCGACCAGTTGCCTTACAAAATTGTTTTACCCATAAGTAACTTTCATTTGTATGCACCTATAATGGTTGGACTGGCGTTTGCGTGGCTGTAGAACGACGTTGAAACAACCTGACACAATTAAATGTATTCTATTCGGAATATAAACACCGTGTGGCTAAAATCACGTTTTGTAAGAAGGCGATCACGTTTTTTCGGTATTGTAACGTTACAAATTGACCTACCTCTCAGTCTCCTGTATTGAGAGTCTACTCATTAGAAACATAACAATAAGAACGGTCGAACAGTATTAACAACAGCGGATAGATAAAAAACATGTCCCGAAAGTCAATCCGCGTAAAATAATATAAATAAATTCCGATAGATGATTAGCGCTTCTCGCTAATTAATCTAGCACCCCCATTAGTTAAATAATGCATTTCAATCCAATTTAAATATTCAGTATATCAACAGTGGTCAATAAGGAAGTAAGCGTGACTTAAATCTGAAAGGATAACGCACATTAAAATCGTTAGAAAGTGTTTTCGTTCGATTTATGCCGTCTGGGATAGAGCATCACCGTCGTAGAAATTCATTATTGAGAATTCAGTCGAAAGCTCTGGCATATTGACACTTTCTGTTCCGCCAAGTACATTGCGTAGAGAAAAATTGTCAAAGTTCTGAGGAGAGTTATCATCGAGTTATTATCCTCGCCATGATTAGTCAATTTTCACGTAGTCCCATAGCCAATAGTGAGGCAGAGCGCCACTAGGGCTACCGTACTAACACAGGCTCGTCCTTTGTTCCTTAACCCATTTCTTCCCAAGCGGACATTTTATAGTCGATTGGTTTTTCGCCTAGAAAATTGTCAAAAAAAGAAAGTAATGATAACCAAAAGCACTTTTCTTATGTAAAATTTTCCGCTCTTTCCAAATCCGGAGTCAGAATTTCGGAATTTTCATCGGAAAATTTCAAAATGGCAGTTTGAATCTGGTGAAAATTCAGAAATAAATTTTTCAACATTTTAACATGCTTATTACAATTTGAACGGTTTCAACGAAATTCGTGATACAGATTCATAATGCAAATGATATTATTGTTGAAACATTTGATTTTTGCGAATTTTCGCCGAAAAATTGTCGGCCATTTTGAATTCACCGTGCTTATTTTTTCAAATATGATTTCAGATTCGTTATCAGCGACCCCGAAAACCCCGGTAAGTCAAATTTGGCCAAAATCGGTTGATTTTTGAAAAAAAATGTCCACCATGTTGGATCCGCCATTTTGAATTTTCCAAATCTGATTCCAGATTCGTCATCAGCGACCTCAAAAACCTTAGTATACAAATTTTGGTATGAATTAGAAAAATTTTGAAAAAAATATGATTTTTGCGGTCATTTCATGATGTCACAAGCGCCATCTTGGAAAATCAGGAGGAAAATTCGCAAAAATCAAATATTTCAACAATAATATAATTTACAATATAAATCTGTATCACGAATTTCGTTGAAGCCGTTCAAATTGTAATAAGCATGTCAAAATGTTGAAAAATTTATTTCTGATTTTTCACCAGATTCAAACTGCCATTTCGAAATTTTCCGATGAAAATTCCGAAATTCTGACTCCGGATTCGGAAAGAGGGGGAAATTTTACATAAGAAAAGTGCTTTTGGTTATCATTACTTTCTTTTTTTGACAATTTTCTAGGCGAAAAACCAATCG
>JARQSW010006225.1:0-10409 GCA_030142375.1 Calameuta pallipes
AAACTTACGCCCTTCTACCTGCGCAATAGAAACGTAACTTCAACGCTTCATAATAGTATCATCTAGACTAGCTAGCGCGCCAACTCTGGGACCTATCGCTGTCTCGCTCCCACTCATGCTGCGCGAAAAGGGCGCACGGTAGCTATGCGTTAGACGCTGGACACTCGTTCCTAGCCACCACGTCGCTGTTAATTTTGGCTCCTTTATGGAGAAGGCAGGAAATTATGTAAGATGGAAACAAATAATTGGAGTCTAAAGTATAGTAATAGTGCAGGTACACCTAATTAAATTATTCTTACATTTAATCGCTTGCAAAATATTGGGTGGAATCGGCTCCCTTCCCTTTCCCGTTTTTGGTTTCGTTGAAACGCCGCGTGCCGTCATATTTGACAGCTTATCTTCTCCAACCAAGTGTGCCAACAGACGCCTGATCATTTCCTTCGGCGATTTTTTTATTCTGAGGATATTGAGCTTGAGCTCAGTTTGATCAACGTAAACCCCCGACCCCGGTTGAATTTTCACTTAGAGTATCGACAAATGCGTAGTGAGGATTGTCCGTTTCCAGAGAAAAAATAATATCGATCATAGGTTTTTTTTTAATTTCCCACGTATGATTTTATAATTGAAGGTAGCCTTGCGACCCATATTAGTGAAATGACGAACGAAAAGTCTTGTAAATCTGTTTAAATATAGAGTGTACTGTACAGAAAGCTCAGATATACAGTAAGGTATAGTGTGAACGCGCTGACGAGTGTGTGAGGGGACACACGGATGTAAGTATTCCCTCTCGCGGTATGTGTGTGAGGCACATGACCACAAGAGGCGTCGAGACTATATGACTCAAGCATACAGCTCTCGGGAGCAGTTCAAGGGAGTCGGTAAGTACACATGGTGTATACGACGTGTTGTAGCTGTACATACATAAAGTATAAAATAAATCCTCATTTTCTATATAACATAAAATCCTCTCTGCGTTAAACCTCATTTCTTATCAAAATCGTAAATTAAAAAGAGCTTAAACACGAAATATTCTTTTTCACTTAACAGATCTTGAAAATTGGAAAGAGACTATCTTGAGTGACCATTGCATATTAAATATTCTGACTCAAGAGAATATTCCATAAATACCTCCACATCCCCCAAACTCGATGTACTTGTATTTATTTGTTCCGAGGTGGCTGGCATGGGCGCTCTGCGAGTTCCGTCAGGCCTCGGTGATGTCTCCGACGTAGTTTGTTGTTGCAAAAATTTCTTCACGATTTCTTCAATCAAAGGCGTCAGACTTTCGATTATTGCTATAAAATATTTTGAACGATTAATACAGGAGAACTAAGCTAGGTAAGTCATTCGCAAGGTGGATGAAGCCCGTTGAAAGATCGGTGATTGTACGGGACATCTTGGCCTTTAAAGGTTTATACATATACATATGTTGATCTTATGTATTATAGCTTTATGTGAATTCATTATAGTCATGAGCGACAAGAACTGATTTTTTTATGTGAACAGTAAAGATTTCTGATCGTAACAAACCCACATAGCCATGAGTAGTCGATGAGTTATAAATCAATCTTAAAAAATACAAGACATGTTATCACAATATTATGAAGTATGATGTCTATAAGTATTCTGAAAGACGTATTATGCGTTAATTTTCCAATTCTTAAAGTTTCCTTAGAACTGAGAACTTAAGTAATTTGAACTAACTAAGAACTAAGTGGCTTCCTTTTTCAAGTCGCAAAGACGTCTCGAATAATATATATTTTATTCATCATTCGAGTGTTCGTGCTGAGTGGGAAGTCTTTTTAAAAAAGGATTGTTAAGTTTAGGCAGTGAAAACGTTTTCCTTCGGAAGCTGAGTTATTTGCTTATAATTAGAGCCTAGTTCTAACAAATTGAATTAATTCTATTATAAACCTGGAGTAGTTGGAGGCGCCTGAGATTCAATTTTCGGACTCGAAGGACTTTGAGTTGTCGGAGGAATTTGTCCCGTTTTCTTTTTCTTTTTCTTATTCTCCGTTCTTTGAACCACGCTTCGACTATCATTTATTCTTTCTTCGCTGGAATTAAATAATTTTTCAGAAGACAAGGCCGCAAGTGAGGGGATCGTGGGAAACGTATGATGAGATGCTTGGAGCTTTGCCTTCTTCGACTTCTGGGTACTCGGATCAATAGGTTTCAGGCGAACTACAGAAAGGATATGTATTAGTAGTAGCAGTAATAAATGCGCTTTATTAGCCTCAGATATACATGTTTAGGTGATACGATTTGGTTGTAATAATATAATAATATTATTATATATATTGTTATGCCCTAAGCGTTGCTGAATTATTTGCTTTGTACTTTTTCTCTCTTAGGCTAGCATTCTTAGTACTGTACGATAGGAAGCCCTTTGTCAGCAAATTAGACTAAGACATAGGAGCGCTCCTCCTGTGAGCAGATGCAACAAAGGACAGTCGTTGAATTGTAGGCTCCGAGTGAGCATCGTCTACTCGTTAAAAGAAAACCAAAGTATTAAGAATTGTGCAAGTGTTAGAAAAACAGAGACATAATAAACTAGTTTTGCTTTGCTATTTCTTTCATGTAAAAAGTGTTGAAGATCATTTTACCACATCCTCACGGCATAACAATATATAATATAATAATAATATTATATATATTATTATATTATTAATACAAACAATTTAGAAAAAAATTTTGATATCCCCCTCCCGCAGACTAAAAAGTGAAGTCGACATTTTTAAGAAGGTATGAGAACTGCGGTTTTGAGGACCTATTGAAATCAAAATGTTATATCATTACATTTTTTTCGTGTAATAGATCGTTTTCAATATGCAGCGAATGAAAAATTTATAAATGTTGAAGACCGATATTTCATTATAGGTGAAGTACACAATTTAAAAATATGAAATAATTTGTCATTAACACTCTTAACTGTTGAAAAATGTAAGAACCGTTTTTCTTGAAAACGTTAAATTGGGATGGCCCACTTGTTGTGGAACGCCTCATATACATATAGTAAATATGTCATGCACACCGTGAGCTTCTGGAATTTCATCAGGCACGGCACTTTTTTTACGCTTTTCCCGACTGAGCTCCTTTCCGAGAAGCTTTTGCTCTATTTGCTTTGCTGTCTTCTTCTTCTTCTGCAGTGTCGTTTTTACACGATCCATGAGGTTCCCCTCAGTGTCGACGTACAAAGTTTTTAGCCATCGTTGGTCCTCTATGTAGTAAGATCCTCAATTTAAGGAAGAAGTTAGGTAAAAATCTCCGATATTCTTTTGAATATCTTGGTCATTTGTGCGAATATTTGTAAAACAGTGTAAAAAGTACACTGTTCAAATTTCAAACAAAGCATATCTTGAAATGTGCAAGAGGCATTTAGCAGTAATTAGTGACCTACAACAAATTCATGCCTTTTTACACTTCTTACAATTTCATATACAAAATGACGGTCAGAAAATTCCCAAAAAATGATCAGTTTAGCGTGAGAAGAGACACTCTGCCATGAATGTAGCTTCTTGTGGACATGGACATGTGTCCATTCAACTCACCGCTAAATTTGATCATTTTTGCCATGTGTTTATCCTTTCCCTTCTGGTACCCAAGCTTAATCACATCATCTTCATTCGCGGTACTCGGGATTGTTGACGCATCGACGATACTCGTTTGGCAATCCTTCATCCAAAACACTAGAGCGTACCTCATAATTACTACACTTCAACTGAACATCCCTCAAGTCGACATACGTTTGCTGCTATAAACAAGGTTTCTCGACATGGTATCCATAGAAAATAATGGTTTGGTCAAATGTGACCAATAAAATTGAACAAGCGAAAAATTACATTAAATATGACCGTTCAATGTTTTCAGTTCATTGATAAAAGATTTCGACATGGTATCCATAGCAACAATGGTTTAGTCAGACAGACTACCGTTGTCTTCGTATCGTGTTTTTGTGATTCATCAAGTCTCTTTGTTACGTAGCCGGTAAGTCACTTTATATTTGATTGTATACAATTTACTGTAGGGAAAAATAAAATATGTTCGCTTGTCGCGTCCTAAAACAGTAACAGAAATGGACATAATCTTTCGGTCGGGGTCAGACCGCCAAATAAATTGTGAAACAATATGGGCAGGTCATCACTTGTTCGATTTTGGTTATTTATTGCAGCGTTTTGCGAGTGACCCAACAAAAACCATCCAAATAGGTTTAGTTAGTGCGAAAAACCAATGAAAAAATCAACCCAAAACATCAAAGTTTTGTTGATTTTTCACACCAATAAACCATTTATTGGTTTTGGTTAGGTTACTCTGTCAGGGTTGTATAAACATTTGCCAGAATCCTGCTTAAAGTTGATGGGCTTTTTTTCAAAGCTGAAAATTGCTTTGGAAAAATCTGAGAGTTCTCAAAAGTCTGTACCTGAAGTTTTTGTGAGAATGAAAACTAATTCTGTAATATGTTTCAGATGTAAAAATCTGTAAATAATGGCACCACCGTATAAACGAATCGATCAACAATCAGTGAGTAATCAAAATAAAGCCAAGCGACAATGTTGTGAGAATGAGAGGATTTCAATTCGAAGTGGCCTTGAACAAGATGATTCTCACGAAGATTTCATTTTTGAGGATAGCGATCAGTTTCACCAGCAAGGTGAAATCGTTCCTCAGCAAGACCATCATCAATATGAACCCCTCCCCGAGCAAGCCCCTCATCAGTACGAACCCATTGGTGAACCAGTCCAGCATCCATACGAATCCGTTCCTGAGGAGAACCACATAATGTCTGAGCACGGCGAGCGGATTTTCGGTCCAGATGAAGTAATTGCCGAGCAAGCAGTGGGCAATGACAATGCGGAAGTAAGTGATGCTGAGAGTGATTTCGAAGAACGTGGAATTGACAATATCATGAGCAACGTGACATCTGATAGAGAGTCTGACGCTAGCGCACAAGACTACGAGGACGACGAAAGTGATAATGATGATCATGTGGCTCGTCGAGATATAGACGAACCGTTGTACGATGGAGCTCCAGTGACGGTAGCAGAAAGCTTGATAGCAACATTCGATTTGGCGGTACGACATAATATTTCCAAAGTTCTGTTAACGGATATACTAAAGTTTACTGCGTTGCACTGCCCTCAGGATAACAATTGCATAACGACGCAACACAAGTTTAATAAATACTTTTTTGATATACGAATCCCATTAGTTAGGCACTTCTACTGTCAAAAGTGTTTCAGTAGTGTCGAACAGCAGAATTCAAACTGTCCTCAATGCATGGAGGCAACAAATATAACATATTTTATAGATGTACCATTAAAAGCCCAGATTCAAGCATTATTCAAACGTCCTGCATTTGCTGAAAAGCTACAACATCGTTTTAACAGAGATCGTCAAAATCCGGAGAACTTAGAGGATTTTTACGACGGGGCTGTTTATAGAGAGTTGAGTGAAGGTGACGGATTCTTAGCCACCGGAGAAAATATTTTGTTTACCTGGTATGCAGATGGAATATCCATTTTTAAAATCATCGAAGTTTTGTATTTGGCTGATTTATCTAATGATAAATGAACTGCCGTATTCGGAAAGGTCAAAACAGGAGAACATCGTATTTGCGGCCTTATGGTTTGGCGAAAGCAAACCGCTTCCGAACTTATTATTGCAAGCCCTTCAATCGAGCTTGCGAGAGCTGCGTGAAGGGATCAAAGTTCAAGTTCCCAACACAGACATTCTCCGCATCGTGAATGGAATAATCATTAGTAGAACGTGTGATTTACCCGCTAAAGCCTTCTTCATGAACATGAAGCAGTACAATGGCCGATTTGGTTGTCAGAAATGTAAACAAGAAGGAGAATACCTATTAGATGACAGAGTTCTGGTTTATCCTTATGAACGATTTGATTTACGAACGGATGAAGAAACGATGGTTCATGCCCGCGAAGCATTCGAGGCTGAAGTCGCAGTGTGCGGAGTAAAGGGACCCTCAATCTTATCATCAATGGTGCATCAATATGTACGGGCCCTCGCTAACGATATAATGCACTGTGTTGTTTGAAGACCCCGTCAAATCTCTTCTCAATTTGTGGTTTTCTCCTAATTGTGTGGATCATCCATCAAGTATGATAGAATTCATCGACGTTGTGGATAAGAGGTTCACTTCTCTAACGCCTCCTTCATTCGTGCAAAGTCTGCCCCGATCAATAAAAACCCATCTTGCATATTGGAGAGCACGCAAATTGAAGACGTGGTTCTTTTATTATTCGATAGCATGCCTACACGATAAGATGAACGGAATATATTTTAATCATTACCTACTTCTCGTGCAAGGAATCTCCTTGCTTTGCAAATCGTCAATATCTCCGGAGGAACTCAACGTTGCTGAACGCGGATTGAACGTATTCGACTCAATGTTCGAAAACTGATACCATAGGAGAAACATGAGCAACAACGTGCATCAACTCCTGCACTTAGCCGAATGTGTTCGGCAATTCGGCCCTCTATGGATAACTTCGTGCTTTGTCTTCGAAGACTTGAACTGTAGATTGAAACGCTTAGTGCATGGAAGCAAGTCGCCGCAGCTCCAAATATTCTCGGTTGTCTCCAAATTTTTGACACTCATCACGCTAAAATCCAAAAAATTAGTCCCTGGCCGACCTGTACATTCGTTTTGCGAAAGCTTGAACTACAAAAGTGGTAGAATGAAGCTACATCGTGTAATGCAGTTCGTATACATCGTTGGAAAGTGTGAAGTGCTTTTACAGCTCCCTCCTGATATCATTGATATCTTTGAAAGGTCTGGAATACATGGCACCCGATACTACCGGTACAAGAGACTTATTAGAAAACTGATGTTTGCTTCTACCAAGTATACACGTTCAAAGCGAAAAAATTCGACGTACACCGTTTATACCGATCTACAGGGATTACCTGAAATTGGAAAAATCAGATGTTTCATAAGAATTACTGACTGTATGTGTACAGCTATGTGCTTTTGCCAAGCTCAAGATTACGCTATAGTACAACCGTGTGTGTTGGAAAACAGATTTTCAACATGTATTGACGAAACTGTTCTGCCTACTGTGCATACTGTTACCAACTTGGTTCGTAATGAAATAGCTGTAAAAATTGTGTATCTGAAGTCGGTCTGCTTTTGCTGCATAATACAGGATACGTCCGAAATCTTAATTATAGAGCCGGTAAGCACGTTGGAATGGGAGTGAAATCATACGCAAGTACAGTGAATACACGGAATACAATGACTACGAGCTAATACAATGACTAATATAGGATAGATTCTCTGGAATCTAGGAGAAATTCCGTCATAGATGGTTGTTTTTTTTACAAATTATTGGGAGAATCTCTAAGACAATGTAGGCTAGATTCTCTGAAATTTAGGAGAGAATCTGTCATATATTTTAGGCATTTTTTCAAGATTTTATGCATTTTTGGAGTTTTTTGAGAGAATATCTGAAAGAATGTAGCCTAAATTCTCTGGAATTCAAGGGAGAATCTGTTACAGATTTCAGCCATTTTCCAAAATTATTAGTATTTTTGGAAATTTTGAAGAGATTTTCTGACAGATTCTAGAATAGATTCTATGGAATCTAGGAGAGATTCTCGCTCCGGATCCCGTCGATGACTCTCTTGAAGACTCTTTACAAGATGCTCAAGTATCTCTAAGAAATTTTCCGAGAGAATCTCAGTAAGATTCTCCGAGAGAATGTCTGCTGTACTTTTTTATTCTACGCGGGCCCGTATTTAATTATAATTTAATGGCGATTTAATAATTAATAAAGCTTTAGGTGATTCCTTATACAGCAATATTCCTTACGCACTTTCTCACTTGCACACGCTTAGTTCGAAATCCTGACTCGAAGTGGCGAATGTTCCAGCTGCCTGGCTCTCCTGGGCCTCGGTGATTGACTGGGCTGAGAGGGCTACGCGCTCTGGCATTGGTTAGCAGTTCCGGTAAGGCAAGGCATCGGCGGATTCCTCTGGAGGGCCTTCCAGCGCCTCGTAGCGGGTGGTAGGGCGCTGGCCTTGTTGGCGCGCGGGCTGGCTGCCACGCGCCGGGCAAAATGGCGGCCTCCAGGCCTGTCTTTTTACATATGTTTTATACATATATTACACGTTTCAGTCTCTACTAAAGAGGAGAGGAATTGAGGAGAGGATTACGTAGTTCGTTTAATATACAAAAATACATTTGTACATTTGTAGGCTAATTACACTTAAAGAAATCGAAACTTTTTTAAAGCTACATTATTTGTATTTGCCCTTTTACCTTAACGTTGACGTTTTGTTTGTCTACTATCTTCTGAGAGCCACTTGAAACCGTAAGCGACTCTCGTTATCAACAGCGACCGAAGCATTAAGATTTGGTAATCGCGACAATCATCAGTAAACCACGATGAATACGTTTGATTGGTTTCTTCTATAATATAATCCAAAAGCTTGTCAATAGGATGATGAGTGAATACAATTTGGAAAAGGCTTTCAACTGAAAGGAAACGATATTCCAATATTTTTCGGTAGCTGCTGTTAGATTGCCCAAGGACAATGGATTGTTGTCAACCTTTGTAGGGTACGCTTTGAAAAATTTTGAAGATTTGATATTGCAATATTGCTTCTCTACGATTATCCGCAAGCGTATTAAGGCAATTGTCGCAATTGAATTTTCGAAGACATTTCCGTAATGAAAAACCAGCGAAATAATAAGTGGCGTTATCTTCTAATGTTATATCGCGATCTATAACGGGCAAATCCATCGCGTGCACTTCGATATTGCAAGATCCCCCGTTTGCGTCAGATTCACAGTGCTTTTCAATCTTGCAGTCTTGATCGCAGTCTCTGTCATCGGAATTTTTATGTGACGTCAGAGGATACAAGAGGTATGTCTTCATCTTTTTCACAGTTCGCGGATCTCGGTGGAATAAGTAACCGATCGCTTACCACATGCTGGAGATTATGTCGAAATGGAGTAGCAGTAGGATTACTGCCATAAGATACGCGAAGCCTGATCACAGAAAATAAATTTTCTACTGGATCTTGCTGCAAGCGAGATGTGAGAAGATACAAGATTTTCTTGGATTGCAAATCATCCTATAGCATCAAAACGGACGTTATGGTTAACCGCAGGTTTTCAAATGTCGGTGGTTCATTTACGTCAATATCAGCCATTTTCCATTGCGCAATCCATTCTAACGCCGCCTTCAACATATTGATACCGTTAACATTCTGGTTACTTATTGTTAGTGGACGATAGATCGGATTGGCATCATGTAACGTGCGGCTATTCAAAACATCGAACACATCGTTCAATGTTTTGATAAACCGACCAACCGCTAGTGCTTGATCAGGATTTGCGACGTCTGGCATCATACATAATGTCAATAGCGCTGCGGACACTGAATTACTAAAAACTTGAGTAGCAAGTTTTACAGCCATCTTATCAAACGGACCCGGATTAATTTGTTTGAGCGACAGCTTCGGAATCGATCTTGCCGATGCTACCGAATCAACAGAATATAAATTTTCGCGAAATTTATAAATAAACGCGAATAACATGCTTCGAGAGAACGTTGCGGAAGGACTTGAACAAATGACGTACATCGAACATGCAATATAACTTTGTATCCCTTAGGAAAAAGTAAGGGGTCTCAGTTGTTATCCCAAGATTGTGAAAGAGTTTTTGATTTTGGCCCACTTTGATCGCATGTCACTACTCTAATCTCTAGATTCAATTTTAACAAGACATCAATTACTGAATGTAGCAATTTGAAAAGTGTTTTGGCAAATGTTGGCCCGGACGACAAATAATAAACTATTGGCATTTTCCAGGAATATGACTATCCACGAACCATGAAAATTAATGCATGTGTAGCTCAATTCTGGCTTCTGCCATGCTCCCCAAAATCTTCGAAACCCTCTGCAAAATCACCCTTGTGATTGTACGAAATCCATCGTTTGATACACATTTCATCGAATAGTACGACGCACTGCCATTCAAAGCGGGACATGCTCCGTACAACCCCTGTAAATCTATTAATGACACCTCTGGAAATACCAGTACTCATATTTAGTGCATTAACCCATTCCCGAATAAATATAACTGATAATAATTTAAAGCCCTTGCGAATCATGGCTTTATATTATACAATTTGGGGGATCTATAATACTGTTACGATCGCTCCCTGAAATACGCGGAAAGTGGTTATGTTGACGTCTGATAAGCGATATGAACGATTAAACCTTATTTTGAATTTGTGAATATGGATCTAGAAAAAGGTAGTTAGGATGGTCCGTTGGTCTGACTTGCCGGTATTAAACGGTACATCCACGCGTTAAGTCGGCCCCTGTCTTTGACTGTTTCTTTCTTGCTACCGTACGCCACTGGCGTGACAACACTATAT
>JARQSW010006330.1:0-10275 GCA_030142375.1 Calameuta pallipes
CGGAGTCCTCTTAATTTTTCTCGGGAGTTTCGTTTGTTACGTGACGCAACGCTGCGTCTGGCGCCCATTTGGCTTTTTTTATTGTAGAGAAAACTTTAGAGTCTCGTCCCTTACATTTGTGGTGCGATCAGATCGTCTTGCTACGAGGCGGTTTGAGGAAGAAAAATTTACGTCACAATAATATGGTTGTAATTTACGCAATCGAGCCACACCGGAAAATGCAAGACTGACCGGCGCACAACTTACGCGATTCCTACGCGTTCCAGGCAACCCAGGGGCTAACAAACTCTCAATCTGAAATACCTACCTTGTTGGACGCCAGGTTCCAAAACGGAAACCACGTATCAGTTCTAGTTCATTATGTCGTTCGAGCCTTCCTTGGCTAACTCAGCTACGCGGAGGCGGCTGGGTGTGGAACAATAGGTCGGATAGGTCAAGACGGTCACGCGACACACAAAATAAGTCGGAGACTTCGATATAAAATCAAAAGGTTTCGTTCATTGAATAGACCGGCGGCGCGAAGCGCGACGATCTTGCACAACAGTACCGACATGAGATAATTACAGGAAAGAAAAATCTTAATTTGAATGGACAGCAACCGACAACAATAGGAGTACGTCGCGTACCTTTCAAATTCAAAATTGTGACGCGGCTAATCCGCGTTCACTTCAACACGATAACCGACCTTAAAGGACCTGTAGGCGTTCTACGCGTCGCAAAATAAAATATCAAATTCCTCACAGACGGAGAGACACAGATTAATTCGGAAATACCGTACAAAAGATCTATCCAAAAATGACGGAACAAAAATCAAATTCCAATCAGTGAACCCTGTCGGTCGACGGACCTTCGTGCCTTGGTGAAATTCGAATCGAAGGGTCGCCCCTCAGCGTGTCCTCTGCACGTGCAGTCAAAACGCGAAATCAAACAACCCACGTACCAAGACGTGCTCGAAAATACGTCGCTCACAAAAGTCAAAATGCACTTGCTTACCGTGGCATTTCCTTACTCACGTATCCAAGATAACCCAGGCTTCAGTGAAATAGTATTTTGTGCACTCGCGTACACTCAAACCAAACCAAAATAAAACAAATCGTGTAGCGACGTCGCGTGACCAAGCAGGATTGATTCTTGATCTTCACGCGCTTTGTCTTCGCGTGAAGGATAGCACGTAGGTGCCCCGTAGGTATCCAATCCTCTAATATTTTGCTCAGGATGAATCCTCCGCATACCGTGTAGCTATTGGAACCCTTGGTACCCCATTTTTGGCCGATTTAGTGAACGATGCTCGAATACGCCCGGTGTGGGGGTACCATTGTCGCGGCCGCGAAAACTGCTACATGCATATCTTATTTGCAACTATGCAAAAAAATTTGGCCATGGTGGGGAAAAAGACGATACCCCATGAACCATCCTCGCAGCAATTTGTCAATATCTTGGTGTAGTTAGCTACAAAAAATAAAATTAGCGAGCAGTTAGCTATAAGAAATACAATCAGCGGATAGTGAGCGAAAGTGAATAGTGAGAGTTTTTAAAAACGTGGCATGTATAACATCGTTAAACTCGTACCCATTTGTATTTAATATAAAAAAAATGTATTTTATCTTTTACCTTCATTTCTAGACGACCAGGCAGAGTGTCTGACGAACACCCGACACAGTAATTTGCAGGCTATAAAAAAAGTGGCACGTATAACAGCGTTAAGCTAGTATACTTTCTTTTTATTTGATTAAAAAAAATGTATTGTACACTGAGCGGCATTAATGATTTCCCAGAGAGAAGTTAGGGGAACAGTAGCAAAGCAAGAGTGGGGGACCAGCAGCCCAGAAGGAAGCCAGGCAGGAGCATGGTGTGGTTGGCCCTTTCCACTCGCTCGGGACACAATTTCTGTCACGAGTCGGAGTCCCGTATAAGAGCGCCTCTCTCACTCCTAGAATCGGTTCCCTATAAGACCCTTTCACTCGTTGTTATTTGGTGGCGCAGCAGCAATTCCTTGTAGCGCGTATAAGAATGTTTCGCTCCTAGCACTTGACCCTCTACGAGGGCATAAAGCCACAAGGAACAAGAAGAAGAAGAAGAATGTTTGGCTCACACGCTCGCATCCTGCCTATAAGAACGTCTCGCTTGGACTCACAGCTTCTATCGGCGCAACTTCCTTGTCGATGGCTGAAGTATTGGTGGAAGCAAGAGAGCCCATTCTTTTGAGTGAAACATTGTTATACGCGTTACAGGGACTTGCTGTGCCACCACTACCAGCGAGTGAGAGGGTCTTATAGGGAACCGTCACTAGGAGTAAGAGAGACGCTCTTATAGGCAGGGAGCGAACGCATGAGCGAGACGCTCCTATACGCGTTAGAGGGACTTGGACAGTCACCACTAACAACGAGTCAGAGGGTCTTATAAGGAACCATCGCTAGGAGTGAGAGAGACGTTCTTATGCGGGGCTCGTCCGACTCGTGACAGAAATGGTGTCCCGAGCGAGTGGAAAGGGCCACCCTCACTATGCTCCGGCCTGGCTTCCTTCTGGGCTGCTGGTCGCTCCCACTCTTGCTTTGCTACTGTTCCCCTAACTTCTCTCTGGGACGCCATTAATGCCGCTCAGTGTACGTGCATACGAGTTCACATAGAGACGCCGTGGGAGTCGCACGCTCATTCGATCGCCCCGTGGCTACGCAGCCTATGCGACAAAGAAAAAAAAGAAATCCTTTTTTGCTGTGCCTAGTAAGATATATCCAGTGTCGATGAACAATAATGACGTACTGTATATCAAAAATTCATTCTAGATAAGTGCAAAACTGTTAGTGTTTGTGCAAAAAAGGGGGGGGGGGCTCATTCTGGACGCAGCCCTTCTCTCACGTTGTGTACCATAGCAGAGGTGTTAGAGGTCGATTTGGGATGGAGTAGACGGATGTCGTTAGTAATTCACTGTATTTTTATAGGTAAACTTTATTATTTTTGCTGCTGTCTGACAAGAAACTGAACACAAGAGTAGTCGAGCGGTGTCCGCCGTTCCCTTTTATCTTTTTTCCCCGCTCGCCGACAACCCCCACCATATGCAGAGTTTGCACCAACAGGGTTTGCGAAGAGGGCGCGAGTCCTACCGCACCATCCATATATGTGACATTGAGCTCGCACTAAGCTTCTCCTCAGGCCTTGCTCCTGAGCCTAAAACGGCCCCGGGTCAACCGCGAGATTTCTTCCCGTGCACGCGGTGACCATCAAAACCCGGGTGGTGTTTCCACCACCCTAACGAGGTCAATAACAGCCTCAGGTCAATCATAGATCTTCCCTAGCTGGGGGCTTCACGGCCACGATTACGCCATAAGCGAGTTCGCGCACGATAGAGCTCAGCCTGCGAGGAGCTTTCATGCCTAGCCTATACATATGAACATTCTACTTGCGTAATTTTCACTCCTGCCTTCTTCGCCCCGCCTTTAGTATCATGAATTTCTTTAGTCTGCAAATCTATCGCTTGATACTCCGTACCCATGAACGGTCTTGAAGCTTAATACGGGTATACCACCGGTCGCCTGTTCCGCACTTTTATTCTTACAACATAATCACAAGCGTTCTGATACAAACACGCTTGTTATAGTAATACAACAATTTAGTCAAGGGAATTAATGAACATCAACACATAATTAATTTACAATAGTACTAGCAATAATAATAATAATAATAATAATAGGTATTAACAATAACTGTAATAACGTCATTTAACAATAACCGTAAACATACAATACCAACTTTATGTCTATCCGTAACATTTCTCCCTCTCGTACAAAATTTATTTAATTTTGTACTTCATTTTCTCTAAACAATTTGATTAATTTCCGGGCTGGGCGCACAAACTCACCGCTTGACGTATTAACCTTTGCTACTCTGACTTCACCCTCGGAACCTGGGTAAACCTGTGTCACTCTTCCTCTTTTCCATGTATTACGCGGCGCCTGGATATCCATTATCAAAACAATGTCGTCGACGTTCAGCGGTGTGTCGTTTTGGATCCACTTTTTTCGAGAAATGAGTGTGGGTAAATACTCTCGGAGCCATCGCTTCCAGAACGCGTCGGCCAACGATTGCGCCACGCGCCACTGCTTTCGTGGGCTGAAGGCGCGCCAATTAGAAAATGGTTCGGCGTTAGTGCTTCACAGTCCCTCGGGTCCACGGATACGTGGGTCAACGGACGCGAATTGATCGAATGCTCAATTTCAGTCAGCAGCGTGTAGAGGACCTCTTGACTAGGCGCTTGATCGCGCAGAATCGTATTAAAAGCTACTTTGACCAATCTTATTAAGCGTTCCCATGCGCCCCCCATGTGGGGAGCGTCAGGTGGATTAAAGATCCACTTTATGCCGATCTTCAAGGCATATTCTTTTTGTTTGTCCTTGTCCATCATCGCGATTTCATCTCCGAGTTCGCTGCACGCGCCTCTGAAATTGGTGCCGTTATCGCTATACATAATTGATGGGGAACCTCTGCGCGCCGCTAATCTTTGTAAGGCCATGATTGACGCGCTGGCACTCACACTATGCGCAAATTCTAAATGAACGGCTCGGATCGTCAAGCAGGTGAAAAGCACACCTCACCGCTTTTCTCTACGCCGCCCTATTTTTACGCACATGGGTCCGAAATAATCTACTCCACAATGGTCGAATGGCCTCTGTCTATACGCTAGTCGGACGGTGGGAAGAGAAGACATCATTGTGTGCTGCGGTTTTGCTCTTCGCAACTTACAAGCTAGGCATTTATTAATAAGTGAACGCAGTGCGCTCCTGAGTCCGACTATGTAATACTTCTGCCGCAGTTCATTTATGACCGCGTTGCTGCTTGCATGATAAAAACGCCTGTGGAACTCGGCTATGAGCAGTTTTGTCGCGGGATGCTTACTTTCGAGGATGATTGGGCGATTTTCGAACTCTACCCCGTATATGACCTTTATACGTCCTTCAGCTCTCAATATTCCGTACTTATCGATAAACGGCCTTACATTCGCGATCCTGCTGCTTGTTTTAACCGGTTTCCTTTCCCGCAGCGCCCTTATCTCTTCGCTAAAGCAACATGCTTGTATCTCGCGATACCAATACTCTTCGAAAACATTTACACTATCTAAAATTTCGTCTTTATTAGGTACTTTCCTCCATCGGTCTACCGCTGTCTTTATGCGTCTACCCACCGCTACCAAGCCTCGCCAACCCAAAAGCCTCGCGGTGAGCGGAAGACAGATCACGGACGTTGAGGCAACGTACGCGTATGCCTTGCGCATTTCCATACTATCGATGGTTCGCTTCTCCGATTCTCTGAGTGCCTTTTCCACTGGCCAATAGTTCTGTGATCTCCGCAAGAAATCTGGTCCAGTGTACCAGGCATCGTTTTCGCTGAGTGCTTCATTTGACCACCGTGTCGCAACATCTGCGGGGTTTGCCTCGGTGGGGACCTACCGCCATTCCGCGCTTAGTGTCAGTTCGCTTATTTCGCCTAATCTATGAGCCACGAAAACCTGGCGCGTCTGTGGCTCCGACTTAATCCATCTGATAACGGTTGTCGAGCCGGACCATAGGAATCGTTGACTAAACCTTATTTCAAGTTCTTCGGTAACGAACTTGGCTAATCTAGCTCCTAATAGTGTTGCTTGTAATTCTAATCGCGGGACAGAGAGCGGCTTCAAAGGTGCCACTCTTGTCTTAGCCATAATTAAAGCAATGTGAACGGGGGCGTTCTGCATTTCGAAACGGATATACGCAGCGGTCGCGTACGCCTTTAAGCTAGCATCACAAAATATGTGCAATTGTACATTGTTATACTGCCCATCTCGTGGAGTCAGGCATCGCGGTACGCGGCAATCGCTTATTTTGGATAAGCCTGACGCCCATGATAACCATGCGCCCTGTTCCTCCTTTCTCAGACACTCGTCCCAGCCAATTGCGCTACGCCATATTTATAGCATAAGAATCTTCGAATTGAGCGTAAACGGAGAAAGCAATCCCAGCGGATCAATCACCGACATTATTATTTTTAGAAATTCGCGCTTGGTGGGTATTTTTACACCAGTTAAAAACTTGCGAACTAATTGGTGTGTGCCTACATTGAAACCCAGTGTGTCGGCTTGCGTGTCCCACGAAAGTCCTAAAACGCGTTCTCCCCCTCGGTCGCAGAGCCGCTGGTATGACGCACTCTGTTTCTGCGCGATTTCCGATACCGCACGTAGTACGTGGACATTGTTGCTAGCCCACCCATGCATCTCGAAATTAGCGTCCGCATTTATCGCGATTACGTCACGGATAAGGCTTGTTGCTTCCTGCACGGTGTTCCGACTGGCCAGGTAATCATCGACGTAAGAATTTTTTATAATGCTCTCTGCTGCCTCGGGATCGGACGTAATGTATTTCTTTGCGTTCGTATCCTTTATGTAGAGGGCATTGCATGGCGATGTCGTAGCCTCGAATATTAAGCACGTCATTTCATAGACTTCAGGATCAGATTTCCTATGAGATGAAAGCAAACAATGAGATGGATAGTAAGAAGAACAGCATCTCACAAGATGTAAACATAAATATAAATCCCAATACATCGAGAGTAAAGGAATGCAATATGGCTACTAATACTAATAAGTAATAACATAGGAAAAATGAACGTCGTACATGTTGCGCACACTGCGCATGCTGCGCCCGAGGACACGAGTGGCCAGACCAAAACATGTGATAAACCACTATCACAACGACAGTAATGGCCGAGCCTAAAATATAATACAAGTTTAAAAATGTTGGAAAAAATATATTAGGTTGGGGAAAAAGAAATCCATTATTTTTGTGCGAAATTCAAGACTTTATTTAACATGCTTTGGATTGTCCGATTTGGGTGAAATATGCACCGTTTTGTTGGATAATTTGTTGCCATTTCAAAGGTAACTTCATAATGCCTCTCTCATAGAAGTTTTGGTCCTTATTGGCGAAAAACTCTAATAATCGATTTTCACAATTTTCTCTTGATTCCAATTTCTTATCACACAGGAAGTTTTGCAATGCGAGAAAAATGTGGTAATCGCTTGGTGCCAGGTCCGAACTATGTGGTGGATGCATTAAAATTTCCCAACCAAGCTCCAAGAGTTTCTGGCGAGTCACTACAGACGTGTGTGGCCTGGCGTTGTCCTGATGGAACACAACACCTCTTCTGTTGGCCAATTCTGGCCGTTTTTGGTCAATCGCTAGCTTCAAACTATATCCACCATATAGTCCGGACCTGGCACCAAGCGATTACCACCTTTTTCTCGCATTGCAAAACTTCCTGTGTGATAAGAAATTGGAATCAAGAGAAGATTGTGAAAATCGATTATTAGAATTTTTCGCCAATAAGGACCAAAACTTCTACGAGAGAGGCATTATGTAGTTACCTTTAAAATGGCAACAAATTATCCAACAAAACGGTGCATATTTCACCCAAATCGGACAATCCAAAGCATATTAAATAAAGTCTTGAATTTCGCACAAAAATAATGGATTTCTTTTTCCCCAACCTAATATAAAGGTGCGTTGAATTGCGCCAAACCTAAGTAGAAAAAGACCATTAGCTAAAGTAAACAAGGAGAATGAAACATCAACATATGAAACATCTACGGATGAAGAATGGAAATAACCAAAAAGGACAGTGAGAAATGTCAAGAAACTAGAACAACGACGTGACAGCATGGATGACATCAGCATCCACGCAAATTGATTTGCCCCGCTTAATGGTACGTCAAATACGACAGCAAAAATAGATCCAGACTACGCTAAGGATCCCAATACAAGGATCGACTACCACACGATGGCAGGCACGTCAATGTCAACAGTATCTAAAGATAGTAATATTAATACAAACAAGTCGGCAGATAAGGATTATACGCGTTATAAGCCGCTTCCGATACACGTATGTAGTATTAATCTCAATAGAATAGTAGACTTACTGAAGAGCAGCATTATTATGAGAAAAGACTTTATAATTAAGCAAGTAGATGCAACGAATCATACAGTATATGCTCAAAATCTCATAGCATATAAAAATATTCTAGAATCCTTAAGAATAAATAAAGTCAGACTATACACGTTTACGCTAAAAGGCCATAAATACTGTAATACCTGTTCCCGGATTTCCAAAGAGATAAAAAAGATGACTAGATCCGGAAACGAGGGAGTACCTTCGGGCGACCGGTCTAATACTTTCGAACCCGCAAGTGATACACAAATCTAAATGATATGCCGATGGGCGCCAGGCATCCAGTGATACCACGAGGAAAAGATAATAGACTGCACCAAGATAACGAAAGGACTCGAAAATCCTATGATACTAGAACCGATGCGTCGCGGAGGTCCGATTATCTCAGCCTCGATAGGTATAGGAGAGGGGCGATGTAATTAAGAAGTAAGAGCCGTAGCCAGATTTACTTTACCACAAACTTAACAATTTATTGCACCTTGCAACCAAAATATAATAAACTATCAAAACCAGACAAAGGTACGAAAAGGCTACCAGAGGTAGTCGCGGTAATACTTACAGATTAGAGATTTTGGAAAGGGCCGATAGGCAGCCTACAGCTCTCACAGGTAACGAGCGTAATTCTTGGTACGCGAACCTAGATACAGGCAGCGGAAAGAGTATGGATGCGCAGAACAGGAATTTTATAGAGACGTACTCACAACCTGCGAGAAGATGTGATGTAACGCACGCACGAACTACGAACAATCTGCCGATTGCACTAATACGCTTTCCTAGTCCCCTTTCGCACTCCAGGTCCACAGATAATCAAGATAGTCCTGGCGATACAATAAGAACAATTATTAACCTTTTCAGGACGGGGATTTTTAGGTTGAAATTGGACTTTATTTTTACTCGATATTTGTACATAAAATCAAAGCATTTGTCACTTCGAGTGCCTGACAAAATTGGTGGTCGAAATTTCGACCACTCCCGTCTGCAACGTAAAGTCCAAAGAAATTTGATTTCCGTGAGTCCCCTTGCCTCTCACTTATAAATATTTGACTTTATAGTAATAATAATAATGAAATAATAATAACAATACTAATAATAGTAATAAGAAATAGAATAGTAATAATATTTCGTAATAGTACAAATATTTCGACTTTATATTCACCTTGAAGATGCGTTTTACCATACGCAATACTATTTTTTTCGTAATCAGCGCACCAAAATATGTGGGTACACCAATTTTCAAGTCGAAATACTGAATAAAAAATATGCTTCCTAGAATGGTTACATAATTTTTCCTATATTCAACACATAATATTATCCCTAAAACAATTCGGAAATATTTTGATACTTGAGTGGTCGAAATATCGACCAGTCCCGTCCTTAAACGGTTAAAACAGAAAGAGTCAATAGGTCGTCAAGGGATAAAATCACGATAAGACCAGATAACCAAGAAAGATACCGAAAAGCATAATAATAAACATTCGATTCGGTATCGCGGGGTCGATACTCAGATTGACTCCTATTACTGAGGGAGTTTACGCCATCCCAGGTAACGTGTAATTATTTGCCGACTGACTCCTATTCTCGCGAATTTCGGGAGCCCTGAGGACTCAGATAGCCGCGGCGAGATTTACGCTATTCCAGGTAGCCGTTCTTCTTACAACCCGTACGAGGAAATCTTACACAACGCGATCCGATCAACCAAAGAAAAGGTACGTCACACTCATGGAAAAATCCGGTCGAGTATACTAACGCAAATTAACAAAAACGTAAAATGAAAGAAAATGAACGGACGAAACAAAAAAGGGCTCTTCGCCGTGGTCGTAATCGAGGAAACCACCACTCGCGCACACTCACATTTCACTCGCGAACTAGCCTATATAAATTTTTACTCCGGTGACGAAGCTCTTCGATGGACGCTTTCTTAAGCCCTTAGGCCAGAGTTAGCCAATATCTCGCTACTAGGTAGCAGGTAATAATATTACTCCCGTAGGTAGCGTGAAGAGTTTCGTACCCGGTTACAAGAAAGAGTGCTTACCAGATAACAGAAGAAAGAATAGCCCCCACAGAGGAAGCTTTCGATATTACAATTCAAGAGCAGTGAAGAAACGTCCACTTAGCAGGGAGGTCCACGACGAAAAAGAACGATCCCGATTCCTTTCGCGACACCCACGGCGTTAACCTCCCAGCCGACCCTTAGCTTGCCGATTATAATTGGTCAATGGCTCATCGCGTTTACTATCGCCAATCCTAGCTGCTTATTGATAATAGATCGCCAGGATCTAGAACTATCAACCCTATCAGGTAGCT
>JARQSW010006366.1:0-10171 GCA_030142375.1 Calameuta pallipes
CGGAGGGAGAGGGCTCCGCCGCTGTCACACGGGCCTCAGGACTACCCGTGTGACGGGACTGCACCGGGGCTGCATGTTGTGGTGATGGTGGTGGCGGGCGGGCGTCCAACCCACTGGTCCTCGGTCAGCTGGTCCCATGGCCCTCACAGCTGGCTGCATCAGCTGTGCCTCCTGCCCACGCCATCCCTGCCTTCCGTTGCCTCGGCAACGTAGCCACTCTCGGGATCCTTCCCTGTAGGTGGTAGTGGCAGGTCCTCGTAGATGTCCCTCGATGCCATCCTCGGCGAGGTCCTCGATGATGGTCCTCGAGCCAGGGCCCTACAGGGAGGGGGTGCAGGGAAGGGAGGGTGTAGGGAGGGAATCTTAAAGCTAATTCAGAAACCTAAAACACTACATAGGCGCAATAAATAATTCTGATGATCATCGCAATACTCGAGGCCGTGGGGACCTCGAGCCAGGAGGCGGGGAGGAGTTCGCGGTAACATTTTTGTTACAAGATATATGAATAATCATAAGTAAAGTATTATTATGGCATAAGGAGATATTGTAGATAGAACAGAAGTAAGGTTCATTTTGAGTTCAAGTAGGGGGGAGATAACGGCCAAAGAGCAAAGATTATTATGTTTTGTTTGAAAATACGATGATTGTTCGGTTGAGTTAAAAACAATAGTTAAGTAAAGGAGATGTGTCAGGAATAACTTAAGTAGGGGGAGAAACCCTGTATATAACAAAGTATATGGCGATATATATAGAAATAAGGAAGTTGTTATGGTTAAGGAAAACAGGCTGCTGGAAACAAAGTAATGCTCAAATATTGATCAAATGAGATCATGGAACACTCAAAATATATAAGTTATTTGCATTAAGTTGAAATTATAAGAAAAGTTTTGGTAAGCGTATATACGCAAGTATTAAGGAAGGGGGTATCACAGACAAAAGATAATGATCTAGTAGACGTTATAGATATATGTGTAGAGCATCGTTGCCGTTGTATAACTATAGTTAACGGTTACAAGAAATTTGAATAAGATTTGAAATATAAATTCATAAAGGTTCAGAAGTAGGTTTTTATGGGATTAAAAAGACCATATGACCCGTAGAAGGTCGATTAGGTCAAGGATAAACAAAATGCTTGGTGGAAGTAAAAGTTAATAATTAATTAAAAGGATAAAGATTAAATTCTCATAAGGGAGTCAGAAAGGTTGAAAAGGTAAAGGGGGAGAGTCAAATTTGGAATTAATTGAATAAATGAGGAGTTTTTCTGGATAACTGGTTATAACCGGTTTTGAGCATGGCAACGGTAACGATTGCATCATATTGCATCATCTTTGACAATGTTTGATATCAAAGTGAAAGTGTTCATAGAGTGTTCACGTGATCATAAGCCTTTCAAGGAAATGTTAAAATAATTAAAAGTTTATCATTTAAACAAAGAGTTCCGGTAGACTGTAAATTAAAGCGTAGAACCGTTTGAATGTTCATTTTATGTTCAGAAGCGATAGAAAATAAGTTATGTAAGGGTATGAGATATGTATCGGCAATTGTTTATTAATTTTTTTGTTTTTTGGATTTTGAGATATGGAACCGGAAGTCGCACCTGATTAAACTTGTTCATGGCAAGATTAGAGGCCAGAAATAGAAAGTTTGCAAAAAGTTAGAACCGCCTATGTTAAATAACTAAGGAGTTGTTCCGCTAGCCTAACCGGTTCAAACCGGATTTCGACCGTTGGAAATTTTCCACTTCGTAAAAGTTATAATCTTTTGAACAGAAAGTAATACGATTAAATAAATGTTCACGGTAATATCGGAGGAGGTAAAAACCAAGTTTGGTTATAGTTTTGGTAGGATCCGATATTTGTTTATTAATAAACATTGTAATTTTGAATAATAATATTTAGAAAGGCGGCGTTTGTCAAAATTAGATCAGGGGCGTTGGTTAACAAATACCGGTATGAAAAAGTTTATAAATTTTATTATTTAAACAAATTGTTTGGAGCCGATACATCTTTTTAAATAATAATAACATCGCCTCTCTAGCGTTCACCCCATTATTAGAAAGGGCGATAATCACTCGTGCGACAATTAAAATTTATGTAAAGTGATTAATCGCCAATAAGTTTAGAAAGGAGTGGGGGCGCGTGAGGGGGCCCCTCCGGCGCTGTATAAGCGAGCGCGCCGGAGACTCCTGAGTTCAGTCTGTCGCGAGCGTCACAGAGTGCGTTTCGTCGTGTACAATAGTTTAGACCGCGCGAATCACCGAAAGAGTATCGGAACGTTATTTAAATAAAGTTTATGACCTGTAAAGTGGTTTTTTGAATAAAATATATAATTTGAGGAATTGTTACACCGGAAGAAAAGTGTCTTTCCTTTATTAAACCTGTGTCCCAGAGAGGATTTATAATTATTCCAGAGTGAGTGCTGTCAAAGAGGACCACCACCTGTGAAGTTGTCGTCGTTGTTTATTGTAGTGGGTTATCCTTGGAGGAAATCGGGAAACCTGAAAAGAAAAAAAGAATACTTACCTGCGTGGTTACGTGGAGTTGTCTGCCGGGGAATTACCTGGAAAAGAAGAAGAAATTAAATAACTGGAACAAGATACGGGATTCAGCGTTGGTAAAGTGGATTATCTGAGATTCCACATTGGTACACGGACAGCTGGCTCACAACATCTCATCAGTCACCATCACCGTAGATTGGGAGGGGCTGAAATAAAACCTTGCTTATTGGATGGTAAAATAAGCTGGCGACCGTGCGTGTAAAAACCGACAATCTATCGAACCGTGGGGCCTGGCGTTGCGACAGTGGGGAAAGAGTTTAAAGACACAGCATCCGCTGTCGTGATAATAAGATCTGCGATCGGCTCATCGTTGAGAAACGTTGATACGGATAGCGAAGCCGGACAAGAGGTGGAACGGATAAGCGTTCAGACCCACAGCAGTCCTTTAATAGAGGAATCTTCGAGTAAGTTCGATAAACCGACCAGGAGGAGGCGAACAGTAGGTCATCAGACAAAAAACGAGGACTTAGCAGCGTCGCAAATCTGACTGGCAAAAAAATCGGTTACAACCTAATCTAACCTAACCTAACCTAACCTAACCTTTTTTTTTTTTTACGTCGGGGAAATCTTCATAGACACCCCGCTCCCCTGGGGGGAGAAGCGAGGTAGTGTCGGATTCTTACCGACTAAAACCCCCACGGTGGCCAGCCTCTGCGCTTAACGGGGGAACACCGGGATCTCTTCTCGAACACAACCGGTGCCCCCCATCGCGCCCCGCCTTGCGGCACTCCCTCGGGGAGATAGCAACAGCCTTCTCCCTTCATACCTCCTACCAGGCGTGAACGGGCCACACGCCCACGCCTTCCACCTCGAACGCCTATCTTGGCAGCCTGGGCCCCCCAGCCCAGACCGCCAGCGCCCGTGATGGTCGCCCTGATAAGGGCGTTTAGTCACCCCCTCCCCACCAACAAGGGATGACGGGGTGACACCACCTACTCTCGCCGGCCAAGACGAACCGGAATAGCTCCCCTCCGGCCGGCCCAATGAGGAGGGACGATGTTGGGTCACGCCCTCCCCACGTCTCCCTCCCACCGAAGGGGCCTCACGGCAAGATTGGAGCGCTATCCCCGCACCGCCCTCGTCCCCTCCTTCCTCCGGCCCGAGCGGGATCCATCCGTTCCCGCCCCCTCTCGGCGATCTCCTTCCGCAACATCACGTCCTCGCAGAAGGAGACCGCCGCCTCCCACGCCCCCTCGCTGTTCAGCATGGCCCTGATAAGGGCCGGGGGCGCGAGGTCCTGGCCCACTTTTTGGACCAGGACACGGCGCTGCACGTCCCAAGCCGGACACTCCTGCAGCGTGTGCTGCGCCGTATCCTGATCTCCGCCGCAATGATGGCATTCTGCCGTCGCCTCCTTACCGATACGACGCAGGTACGACCCGAAACAACCGTGGCCGGTTATCACCTGCGTCGCTCGGTAGGTGAGCCTGCCCCAGCCGCGGTCCAGCCACTTTTCTAGATTTGGCAGGACCGCCCCGACTGCCCGCTGCCCTGCGCACGCGTCCAAACGCGCGCGCCACTGGGAGCGGGTCTTACGTCGGGCCTGGCGCCTCATTCCCTCGACCGCCCGCGCTGCTATCGGAGTCCCACCCTGGCAACCTTTTTTTTTTTACGTGGGGGAAATCTTCAAAAGACACCCCGGCCCCTGGGGAAGGACCGGGGTAGTGTGGGATTCTTACCCACTAAAACCCCCATGGTGGTCCACCCTTGGCTCTTCAGGGAGGCCCCGGGATCTCATACGAACGCGACCGGGACCTCCCTACCTACGCCTTGCGGCACCGCTCTTTCCCCCCTCCAGGGGGGGGGGGCCTTCAACTTCAGAGACGCGGAGGAACCACTCCCCACGCCGCCACCTGCCACGTATGCCACGTGCAATGGCCGCGGAGTCCCCCCGACTTCGCAGCCTGCGGCTTAACCCGGACCAGGGGGAGGGGGACGCCTACGTCGGCGACCCCCGCCCCCCAACCCTAACCTCCCGAGAGCTTCCCGCGCTCTCTGGGCATCCTCCTTCCGCAAGATCACTGTCTCGCAGAAGGAGGACACCGCATTCCATTTCCCCTCACCGCCCACCATCGCCTTGACGACGGCAGGCAGCGAGAGGTCCTCCCCGATGACGCCGACCAGGACACCACGCTCCTGTCCAAAGGCAGGGCACACTTCCAACGTGTGTTGTGCGGTGTCCTGGTCGGCTCCGCAATGGTGGCAACGCGCCGTCGCCTCCCTCCCGATTCGGTACAGGTACTCACCGAAGCATCCATGCCCGGTGAGCACCTGCGGGAGGCGGAAGCTCAACCTTCCCCAGCCGCGACCCAGCCAATCATCCCAGTTGGCCAGGATCGCCCCGACAGTCCGATGGCCGGTGCTGTCCTCCAATCTGCTCCTCCACTCGGCCAGTGCGTCCTGCCGGGCCCGGAGCCTCAGGGCTGCCTCCTCTCGTGCCGACAAGGGGTCACCCCCTCGACCCCCTCGTCCCACCCGGGTTTCCCAGTAAACCCGGGCATTCATCCTCGCGTGTATGTCGAAGGGGATCACCCTTGCCAGCACCATCGCCGCCCTTGCGGAGATTGTGCGATACCCCCGAACGATCCTCACGGCTAGCCGCCTCTGCAGGCCCTCAACTCCAACCCACCTTCGGCGGCCAGCCGCGAGGTCCCCGACCCAGACGGGCGACCCATACATAATAATAGATCGCACAACCCCCACATACAGGCGGCGTACCTCTTCCCTGGGACCACCAAGGTTCGGGAGCAGCCGTGCCATAGCAGCAGCCGCCCCCGCCCCCCGGCGCCCCAGTCCCTCAAAATGAGCCCCGAAGCTCCAGTGATTGTCCAGGGTGAGACCGAGATACCTCATGGTCTCTCCGATCTCCACCCGGGCCTCTCCGACCACGATCCGCGCCCCAGCCGGGGGCGGGCCACTCCGCGCACGGTCATACACCCACATGGCTTCCGTCTTATGCGGAGCGACCCGCAGCCCAAGGGCGGTGATCGCCGCAACGGCGCGCGCGTCCCCAACCTCTGCCAGCCGAATGGCCCTCCACCAGGAGGTCTCGCCGGCTAGGACCAGTGTGTCATCGGCGTAACACACCAGTCCCACGCCATGCGGCAGACCGACACGCAGCACCGCGTCGTACGCAAGGGCCCACAGGGTCGGCCCCAGAACCGACCCTTGCGGGACCCCGCACACGACCTCCCTCGTATGAGGTTCACCATCCCTATCCCTATATGTGACCGTCCTCCCCTGCAGGTAGGACCCGATCAACCTCGTAATATAGGCGGGGACCCGATGATACTCCAGGCCCCCACCTATAGCCGCCCAGGGAAGGGTGTTGAAGGCGTTGACTATGTCAAGGCTGACAGCCAACGCCACCCCCCCCTCCCCGGGATGCTACCTCCCACGTGAGGTCCCGGACCCGCTGTATTGCATCCAGCGTGGACCGGCCTCCGCGAAACCCATACTGCTCCGCGGAGAGATCCGGACCCACCCGCCCAAGGTGCCCGACGAGGCGCGCAACCACCACCCTCTCCAAGAGTTTACCCGCCTCATCAAGCACACAGAGAGGACGGTATGAAGAGGAAATCCCCGTCGGTCTGCCCTCCTTATGGAGGAGGACCATTCGGCCCTCCTTCCACCCTCTAGGGAAGGTTCCGCTGGTGAGGCAGCTCTGAAGGAGCCTCCTCATCCAGCCCCCCACCACTCCGTGGGCGATCCTCCAGATCCTTCCAGGGATGCCGTCAGGCCCCGGCGCCACCCGACGGGCACCGAGCCTTCCGACGGCATCCCTCCATTCGTCGTCCCCAATGGGAGGGGGAGAGGGCGAGGGGGAAGCCCGAGGCAGGTGTGTCGCCCCGCCCCCAGCCCCCCAATCACCCACCCCCTCGCATGAGGCAGGAAAGAGGGCACATACGATTCTTTCTAAGGCCCGGGGGTCCAGGGACCCCACCGCGGGGGGCGCCATGCGTAACTCCCCTGTTACCATCCTGTAAGGACGCCCCCAAGGATCCCTGTCCAGGGAGGACAGAAGGTCTCCCCATGCCCGGGCCTTTGCATCCCGGATCGCTACCTGAAGGGCTACGACCCGGGACCTATACTCGGCATACAAAGCCCTCTCCCCCGCCTCATCTCTTCTTGCCCTGCGGCGGGCCCGTAGAAAGCACCGGCGGGCCCGGGAGCAAACCCTCCTCATATCCGCGATCTCCCGGGACCACCAGTAGACCGCACTCCTAGGGGGGGGGGGCCCGCCCGAGGCATGGCAACATTGTAGGCGTCCGCCACACATCGGACAAGCCGCCCCGCCTCCCCCTCAACATCCTCGATCGGGCCCGCCACATGGGTCCAGCTACCGGCCAGCAACGCCGCGAGCAGGCGATCCTCGTCCAGCCCGCCGAGGCTCCAACCCAGCCGCCCAGTCTGGGTGGACGCCGGGCGGCGGCCCACCCCTAGGGGGGGCGCCATCCTGATAATGATATAGAGGTGGTCCGAGAGGGTTTCAACCCCCTCGGCCACCTCCCACCCAACCACCCTGCGCGCGGCAGCGGGGGAAGCCCAGGTAAGGTCCACCACCGACTCCCCCCGCCACCCCACGCAGGTGGAAATCCCCCCCCTGTTCAGCAGTACCAGGCCTCGGCAGGCCGCCCACTCGCAAACTACCCGCCCCCTGGCATCCTCGCGTGCAGCTCCCCACGCAGGGGACGCCGCGTTGAAATCCCCCGCAATCACCAGTTGGCCGGGGTGGCGCGACACCGCCTCCCCCACCTGGTCCATCAATTCCTGAAACTGGACCAGGGGGTACCTAGGCGGGGCATACACCCCCACCACCATCAGGCCCCCCCAGTCCACCATCACGAAATCCTCCCCGTGCTCAACAACTGTGAGCGGGGGGGATCCCCTTCCCCTCGTGATCGCCACGGTAGACCCATGACTCCCCACCCAGTCCGAATGGGGAGGGATGACGTAGGGCTCCGCAGCGACCCCGAGACCCGCACCCATGCCCGCCATGCTCTGAACAAACAAGTCCTGTGCACGACGGGCATGGTTTAGGTTCGCCTGTACGATTCTCAACGCGACGTCTGGGGGCATCGCAATTACAGGATCACCTCATCCATGGGGACTACGTCCCCACCCACTCCCTCGGGGCTCGGATCTGCCACCGCCATCCCCTCCGCTGGTTCCGCATCAGCTACCCCGGCAGAAGGTTTTTCAACCCCTGTCTTTGCGCTACTAGTGGCCGCTGCCACTACCCTTGCACTCTTCCTGGGAGCGGTGCATCCCTGACCCCCGAGCCTATGCGCGGCGGGCTTCCCACGATCCGCACAGAACGGGCAGCGCGCCTCCGCCACACACTGGCTGGCACGGTGCCCCTCCTGGCCGCACGCGTAGCAGCACCCGGATCTATCCCGGGCACCGCCACACGTGTCTCTCACATGCCCAAACTCCAGGCAGCGGAAGCATTGGAGCGGCCGAACAGGAAGGGCGTCGACCTTGGCCAACGACCACCCAACCCTCAGCCGCCCCTCCGCAACCAGCCGCCTGGCGCCGGCCACGGGACACCGCACCCAAGCCGTGCCCAGCCCTGATCCCGGTAGGCGCCGAACCTCGCCCACCTTTATCGACGCCCGATCAACCCCGGCGACCTTAAGGACCGCATCCGCGACTTCCCCCGCTGTGGCGGAGTCGTCCAGGTCCCGTATCCGGACCTCAGCCATCCTTTCCGGCCGGGCGACCCTCGCATCCTCCCCGATGACCTCTCGCAGTCTACCGGCCAGCAGGTCAGCTTTCTCCGCGCCCCCCGGCCCAGGGATCTCCAAAATCAGTCCTCCCGTCACAGCCCTACGTGGGCGAACGCCCTGAATACCTATTTCCTCCAGGGAAATACTCTTCTTGGCCTTCGCCATGGCTACGGCGTACGTCGTAGTGGCGGTACCATCACACGGTAGTGTTATGCTCACCGCTGCAGCACGGGGGGGGGCGCGGCAAGCGCACGGGGCGCGCAGGCCCCCTTGGTGCAGCCCCCACGCCAACCACCCCCGGACCGGAGCCCCCCGAAGTCGGTGCCCGCACAGGGCCCGCCGTTGGGCCCGGTTGTGCGGGAGCACTAACCGCCTACCTCTTTTTCTTTTTCTTTTTCTTCCTGGAGGAGGGGGCCTCTTCCCACCCTCCATCCGTGGTCTCAGCCACATCCCCAGTTACCTTTTGGGCAGTTTGAGCCTTGACTGACTGGCCGGCACCCCCACGTACCGCTCCCAGTATCTCTGCTCTCATCGCCCTTAGCTTATCATCCATAAGCCTACCGATCTGCGTCATCAGGGGTTCCGCGAGGGGGTCCCTGTTCCTCCCGGCAGCAACAGGAGGGGTGGCGGCGGTGCCTCCAGCACCCGCCTTCAGCGCCAAGACCTCCTTTTTCAGGTTGAGGACCTGCGCCTCCAACTCACCAACCCGGCCGAGCAGCCGTCGGTTCTCCTCCTTCAGTCTAGACGCAGACGGAGAGACATTACCAGGCACACGCTTGCGCAGTTCGCTGGCCGCCGCTTCCACGATACGCGCCGATTCCCGAAGCATCCGGACGTACCCACCCTCCAGATTCTTAGAGGTTCCTGCCACCCGTTCGATGGTCCGGACACTCTCTAAAACCTGCGCGCCGAGATCTGCCAACGGCAGTTCACGCATCTCCTCACCCAGTTGGTAGACAGTCGGCAGTCCCCTATCCACTTTTGCCACGTGTGCCGCGACCTCCTCCCCCTCGTCACTGTCGAGGTCGGTCGTTTCATGTACGAATACTTATCACTAAGGAACCCCTAACACCTGTGTGGGTTCGTGTTCTAGCGCTCCGGCGCCCTACAGATACTGGACAGTTGAAAGGACGATAGTGGGCGTCCATTGTCTATGCTTTGTTTTTCTAAATTTATTGGAACCACTTTTAATGAGTTCCTGGGCTCTAATTATGCCTGAGTCGTTAGTCTCGAATAATTGTAGAGTCAAATTTCACAACCACTGACCTTTGCGAGTCCGTTTAGTCGGGGTTGTTCAACAACAAACGAACGTTCCTCTTTTTAGCCTTTTTCCGGATGATGGGCATTTAATTATGTAAATCATCCACCTGTTTCTACTCTTCAAATCTTTGCTTCACTCTTTCGACGCTTACCGTCGTGGTTACGATGGTTTACCGTTCGTAAAAACATAGCTTAACACCGTCGGCCGTTAACGATAGCCTTTTACCGACCGCCGGGACGCAGGTGTTACCAGGGGTCTAACCTCCGAGTTACCCTGAGCTCCGTCGAGACGATTACCATCGCGACGACCGCACTCCGGTACTTTACCGACCGGAGTACACCGACCGACAGCGGTGAGTAATTAACGGCGCTGACGCCTAGGCGTCGCGACCTAGTATGTACCTGGAAAAGGGGCGGCACTTTTAATATAAATTCGGCCAATAATTAATTTAGTATCCAATTGTTTTATTGCATAGTGACCGTTTACCTATGTATAATAACATAAAGCAACCATGTATAACAAATAGAACCTTCTCGAAGGAATTGTCGCACGAGAAGGGGTAAAACAATTGTAAACGCTTCGGCTTGCTGAGCAACGAAGCGTCTTCCAATAAACAGTTCGCCT
>JARQSW010006441.1:0-10030 GCA_030142375.1 Calameuta pallipes
TTGGCGTAACTGCACTAACCAATCCGAGAGCCTAGTTTCTGAACAGGGTGGCGACCCGAAGGGAGCCGGAAACGAGAACGTTATCTGTATCGGTAGCTGGAGTCGCCTTGTGACCGTGAGTCGAAAAATCACGTCACAAGATATATAAAAATTTTTAAATAAAATGTAATCTTGAATGCATATAAGGGTTGTTAATGGTGTCCAGCTAGTTGAAGTCGTGTGGTAAACGTAAGAGAGGAGAGCGTGTTGAATTATTTAAGTACCTCAGGCCGTACGAGGTACTATACGATTCTATAATTTGAGCGAAACGCCAAAGCGTCGCTCGTTGCACACTTTTCTGGACACCCTACACTTCCACGTCCGACACCTGGATACAGGAAACTACGGAGAGGAACACCTGGAGACCCTGGACTTCCACACCTTACACCTAGATACAAGAAACTACGGAGAGGAACGCCTGAACACCTTGGACTTCCACGTCCAGCACCTGGGTACAGGATACTACGGAGAGGAATACCTGGAGATCCTAGACTTCCACAACCAACACCTAGATACAAGAAACTACGGAGAGGAACACCTGAACACCCTGGACTTCCACCTGGATACAGGAATCTGCGTATAGGAACACTTGGACATCCTGTATCTGTAAAAACTGTCACTTATAATACGAGGACATACGTACACCTATATACACGCGCTCCACATGAATGCTACTAAATACTTAAAAATTCTATACTTTTGTGAAAACGGCCTTATACTAACCTGAAATTCTGTGTGAACGGTAGGTTCACGTACAAAGTATATTTGATTGTGTTGTGTATTCGTAAATTTTCAACACCATCCTGAGTACAAATAGCTAAAGAAGGCAAAGCAGTCAGCGCCATTTGTTGTGTAAAAAAGTAAATGGACGGGTGAAGACGAGGACGACGACGACGACGACGGACGTGAAATAAAATCATCTCGCTCGCCATATTGGTACACCCTTATCTCGTACAATAACCGTATTAAACTTGGTGGCAATCGATTCAGAATCCTTGATTCCTATAGTGAATGTATCAATAACTTTTTCTCACACATAGCCATTTATAAGATATTTGAGGCCAAACACAGGTACATGCGATGCTTCGAGTAAAGAGTCTCGGCATGCCGTGCCACATACGGCGGGTCGCCTGTATTTGGCGCGAGACTCGACCGAGTCTCTTGATATGTGGGTTCGCCATGGGTATAAGTGCATGTGTATTTGTATAAGTGGGTGGATGATCTATGCAAGAGGGCTGAGATGTAACAATACCATTACTGGAATGACCCTTTCACACTACGTACACTTAGTGGAACGGGTCCGAAGGAAACACGCACGTACATACGATAGCGGCAGTTGTCGGGGGTCGATTGCTTTAAATCGACCAGTAGATAGCCGTGCGGTTGCGCCGTGGCATCGCGGTAGACTTCCTCTACAAAGCGTGGGTTTTCAGGAAACACCTGTCTCACCAGATGCTGTATCTGCGCTCTTTCGCGCGGACTTTTAAATACAGCGATGTAGTTGGCGTTTAACGAGATATCGCGCTGGCCGGGCCCCTGATAAAAGAGATTTTGCGTAATAAAGGTAACGCTGATGTTCATTTCGGAGTTGTGGGCACGGTCGTTGCCGTAATTGGTATTCTGCGGCAGTCCCTCGTAAAACTCTATAGCATTCCCGTACTCCCTGTACCCCTCCTGCCACTCTGTATAGTAAAAGAGAATGCGCGCGAAGCGCACGTCGCTCATGTCCTCGATAAACCGTAGGAATTTCTTTACGAAAAACGTCTTCCTGCACCCCGTGGGCCCACAGACCATCGACGTCCAAGGATGCTTCCACCGCGTGTGCATTATGCCGAATGAGGGTCTTCGGCGGTGTTCTTTACGAATATACTATTAAAGAGTCTACCGGGTTTTACACCCCTACCATCGCGAGACCCAGGCGCGGCGCTTGCGATACCACGAGTCTTGTAGATCGCGCGCACACGCGAGCTCCTATTGCAACGCTACTAGTCCCTCATCAGTGCCAGCCCACCACACACGACGAGCTAAACGATGTAGTGTTTTGTAACATTATCGCTGGTTAGCCCGTGTACGCGACTAGCTCGTTTCATCCTGTAAGATAATGGATTGGGGTGCTTTATCATATGAATGGAAGTCTGAATTTTTCCTTGAAGGCTCGAATGGATATTAATACCCATTCCTGACCAGATAACCGGTACTCCCAAGCATAAAATTGGATCTCCAATAAGTTTCAGCGCAGACGGACCAGTTATTAATCCTTGATCATCTCTTGCACGAGACTTTCCTTAAGAACATCCACGAACGGGTATTAATCCCCGCACCTGGTCTGAATCCTTCCTCCAGCTATGGAAATAACGAACTTGTACCACGGCTTATTACTTTAAGAATAAATCTTCTATTACTTCCAATCTGTGTTCTTAACGGCGCGGGCCACTCCTACTCATAGAAGGATAAGAATCCACATAGTATTAGGTGCGGCCTAATATGTTGCAAATATACAGGTGTATATAAAATATTACTACCACTTAGAATGTTTATGAACTATACATAATGGTGGTTACACAAAACCGTAGGGTAACGGTCCGAAACGACCGCCACGACGGAGCTCTGTTGCGGAGTTCTGTTAGTTTACAAGTTTTAGATTCTAACTGTGTCGCAACATCGTCAAACAGTGTACGACGTATCGTATTGAAGTGTAAAACAACCGGCTCCGTAGTCTTCCCACACACGAATGAACGCATCCAATCATAATTAATCACTAAACTAGTTGTATTGTTCAGCGTGATACCTTTTACTTTACACACCTCAACGTGGGAGCCGTCTGGCTTACACACCTTACAGGCATAAAATTTCGGACCTCGCGAAACGAAGGACGTGATGTAGCTACCAACACTGTATGACTGTAGCTCGTCTGTTAAATCGCCCAAAAGACTACCGAGCGGTGGCGTGTAATCGTTATCACTGTGGCGCCCAACCAACAAGTATATGCACGACTCGGTGTTGTAATACAGTACACGTCGATCTAGTTTCTCGAGATAGTCATAGTTTAACTCGAGCCTGAGCCGTGGTGTGTGCAGCTACTATATAATGACGTTGGTGTATGCTGTCGGTATCAAAAAATCGTTCGTGTTTCGCGTGTTAAGGGGGGAGTCTGGTTTAGGAGCCGAAAAAAAGTGTTTTTTCAGCGATTGTTTTGAAAGGGAAGGAAATGATTGCGGTAAACGAAATTTGGAGAACATAATGTACTATATTTGAGCTTTAAAAAACAATTTTTGTTATTAAAAAATATTAAAATTTCTTGAATTTATGACCATTTTGCCGCAGCGCCTGGAGTCTGCACTTTGTAATCGGTGCGGGTGATGGGGGTCGTGCGGTGCGTCTGAAACAGTAGAGACAAAATTTTTTTTAATTTTTATAAGTTTCTTTTCTATATGAACTAAAAGAATACTGAAAAAGTTGTCAAATTCCAAATTTTTTCGAAGTTTGAAAACAAAATTCAGTTTTTTGAAAAAAAAATCACTTTAAGTTGCAAAAAAAGTAGTTTAAATAATACTTTTCCAACTTTTTTAGTTCAAATAGAAGATAATTTAATACTGAAGCTAGATCACTTTGATTTTTTTCGATCGAACGTATATTCTTTTTGCTATCACCCGCACCGTTTTCTAAAAATCGTAAAAATGAAAACTCGAGAAAACGCACTTTAAAGTTTTCGGTCCAAAAAAATATAAGTTTTTGGGTACTTACAGTAATTAGAGGTTAATCAGCTATCCCTGGGCCATACATTAGCCCTTCCTCTTCTTCTATAAACTCGTTTTGGCTGAGGGTTTCCAATCTTCGGGCTGTACGAGCCTCCTTGCTAGAAAATGATGCGCGCCGGTTCTCGCGCGTTATGCGCTCAGCATCGACGGTGTCAGCAAAATTTTTGCACTGATGCCCGATGATGATATTGAGGAGCTGCATGGTGGAAAGTATAGCAGAGTAGCCCTCGTTAAAAATGCCTGTAGCCATATATGCTGCAATTTCGACGATTTTATAGCCGGAATTCAAATGTTTTGGACTTAGGCGCCACACAATCGAATTGAACGATTCGTTGGAATTTTGAGTGTGGCCGCCTAAGCACCGCGTCATTAAATCGTCATTAGAGAGCTCTTCATAAATTGGACGAATGTGCTTCTCCACGGTTGGACCTTTTCAGGTATATACGAGTATAGTCGAATAATAGAATGCATCGAGGGGCGGAGCGTGCGCGCTCGGGTTTGCCCGAGCGTTCGCACCTGCTCGATGCTCGGCCGCTAAAACTGCTCTAGCTTCGGAAATATGTCGAATTGGCCTCTGACACTTTTAAAACATATTCTTGGATAGTTTTGGAATAGATTTAAGACAAAAAAAAATCGATTTTTTGAAGCCGGTAAACCAGACTACCCCTTAACGTAAAACATCTCATCCTCTATAGGTAAAATTCCTGTGATTTCGATCTCCGGGCATGTGAGTAAACTTACGAGTTTCTGATGTGTTGTCACGATTTCTGTTTTAGGTAAATTTTCGCGTTGACCAACCTTGCTCCAAAAAAGAATTTAGACATAGCTTTGCAACGGACCGTAGATCAGGATTTGATTGTATGTTATCAGGATCGAGACGAATACCCTCGAGACTTTCATATTCCTCTATGTATGCTTGCTGAGCCTCCTTGTTAACAAGGCATTCACGCGGTCAGCCACTCGCCTCCTGCTTGATTTTTAAGAATATATTGATATAGTCGGCGAAATGACCACCCGTCCGCGTCGATGGGTCGTACCGCGTGATTTCATACTGCCATATTTCGTGTATACGCGTGATCTTATACCCCTTACATACAGCGTGTTTAACCTCGTCCACAGCCCTGATCCCTTCGAATACTCTGCTCTCGGGGTTTTCGTGTAGACAAGCTTTCTGCAGCGTAGACTCAGTGCAAGAATGACACCAAGCAAAGAGTAACTTACCATGCATACGCACTGATAAAAGAGGGTGATACAAATTCCGCGGTGGTAATACAACACATTTAATCAGACCTTCCACTTTGTCCATATTATAAAATTCACCAGTTAATTCGCAACACACGTCGCCCACATACACCCACGAATGACCTACGGGGAATTTTTCTGTTTTCGATACGAATGGATAGAGCGAGCACACATCCACATAGGGTATTCTCTCCGATCCCTCGACCTCATAAAAACTGACGGTGTTCTCTGTACAACCACGGAAGAAAGCATCGCGGGGTTCAAGTGGTTCCTGCGACACCAGTGGGTTGTTGTTTAGTTCCCAGTATAAATGAGAATTTTTCGGCTCGTTAATCCAGCGATCGAATTCACACTCCCAGATCTCCGTCAGTTCATAACCGAGAAGCCGAATCTTATCGTCAATTGCCTGCTTTCTCTCGAAGCGTTCATCCATGGATTCGCCTGTGTGTAAACGGGTATCCCTGTTTATACGGTAACACGTGGGACAACCATGCCAGAAACAGTCTTGAAATTGAAATACGCGCCGTACATCGGTATCGACATTATGATGATACCCGTCAACAAGCGTACCCCCCGGTAAGCGGTATTCTCGTGTACGCCCAGCATGGGCTATGGTACACCCCAAACGGCGTTCCAGCGAAAGGAGTCATAACAGCGCTTTACGCGATTGTTTATCGCTTTACCTATACCCACCCGATAGCAAAATAGCTATCTGTTCATCGCGCAAAAAGTTTTCCGGAAAACCCTCGAACACGCCGAGGCTAAGGTAGTGCTTTCAGAAAAGGGGCAAACGTTACCGTATCGCAGGAACATTTCGCGGAAAGAGATACAGGCTTTTTTTTTAGGATAGTGCCATCTATTTTACAATAATCGATAAATTCTATTCGAAAGTTAAATGCGTATCCTGCGGCTCGTTGCTCGTTATACCACGTTAAAAACAGTTTACAATGCGTTGGTGACATCATTTCGGGTGAATAAAACTGGAGCGGTGGTAGTGGACGGATATCCGTTTATTATGTATAGATATACGGAAAGATCCCGTTTTTCAAAACATCATTGTCCGAAAGACCAAAGTATAAGACTATCTATGAAGGTTACATGACCGGTTTACATCATTATGATGCTTGTACCGTTACGTATCAGTGATGGGGGTTTTACACTTTTCCTTCTCCACTTCAAGAGATATCTTAGTTTAAACTGCGCATTGAAACCCTTGACGTTATGTGCTATGCAGATAATGCGTTGAAACGAATTCCTTGTGGGATCACACGTCATCTCGACAAACTATTTTACTGGATCCTGTTCGAAAATATATTCGCGTACACCGCAGGACGGGCACAGTTGCGTGAAATCGGGATCGTTAATGCAGGTGGAGCAGACCTGTTGAACAACGCACAGGTTTAGACTATGAATGTACGTTGTGTCAGCACCGGACAGTTTGTTTATCTGCTGTGTTTCAAAATCGTAAAATAAATACAGTATTTCTTTTGACTGGCTGAATTTTTCACTGGTCTCTATGTCGTTTACGCTTTTACAAACTCTTTAGTACCCTCTATCACAAGAGTGTTTTCCCTTCGTTCTTTGAAGAGATCTAAGACATTGCGTGCAATCGCGCACGGCTTGGCAGACGCTCTTTTCTTTTCCCTTTTGTTTGCTAAGCAGTATGTTTATATGGTTTTCGAGGCATGTTGGGCCGAAAAAAATACCTATAACACTTAAGACATTTCACGGTGGGGAGACTCGTATCGGAGATTGGTTGTCCGAAACATCTCGCACACTTGTGAGAACATTTATGCTACCATATGTATGTAGGCCTGGTTACATGGTATACAAAAACCGCGACTCCCGATCGTACTCCATAAATTTAGAATCGGTTGATAATGTTTCGAATTATTATAATATAAAATACGCAACATCTGCCACGGTTTTCCCGATCCGTATACGGTATCAACAATTTGCGATTCGTCGTACAATGACTTCTCACCGGTTCATATATTCTCAAACTCGTAAACGACAATGACCATACCCTTCTGCGCGAGGTATCTTTGAAATTTGTTGATTTCCTGAATGCCACACCCATCAGATGTTATATCTACACAGGCGTTTCTCACAAGCTCAAGAGCAAGTTGTTTTTGTAATCTACAGATTCCCATTTCTCGTGTAATTCTCCCGAGCGTACCTTGCCACGTTTTACGTATACCGCGGCTGCAACGAGCGATCTAGGTCGGCAGAGATTATCCGAGTTCGCGATGGTTAGTATAGATTGCTTTTTTACAAACGCGTGTGTTAGTTGTACACTAGACCGCATTAATGGTGTCAACGGTGGACGCCGTGCGGTGAGGTAAGAGAGGAGGATTGGGCGGCGCCTGCTCTCCTATCTCGGCCTGTGCGTGCAACGCAGCAAGCACTACGGTGCGAGCGAGACGCCAGAGAGTCGCTCATGTGTCCTTATTGCACAGCACGAGTGTGAGCGAGACGGCAGCAAGGCCCCTCACTCGCTGTAGGGAGCTTGGTGGGGGGCAGCAGGTACCCCGATAAGAAACGAGAAGGAGCTACGCGACTTTCGTTAGTGGGAATGAGATAGACTTTTCGATTATCCATCCTCGTTATACAGCGTTAGTAAGACAAAGACAGATACATGTGACGTGGTGTCTAGGAACAAGTGTCCAGCGTCTAACGCAATCCGTCCCGACGCGTACAATCAGTTCCCAACGGCGGTCACGGCCCTCCCAAAAGGGGCGCAGGGTTAACCTTCCCCCCACCGTCCCTCGCCTGCCCTATCAACGGTTCGCGATTTCCCCGCGGCGCGATCCGGGGCCCTACAAAGCTCGGTGGGCGAATCTCTTTTCCCCCGCGGAGATCTTCACAAATCCGCGTATCTCACGCCGGACCACCGATCTCCGCTCTTCCTCGAGGGGAACACGTGCTAATAGAAGAGCCGCTCTCGGCGGTACTTACCGGTGCAGCGGCTTAAGTCGGGGTGTCTGGACCAATCCACGCAAAAAAAGAAAATCCAGGGGGGAGCGAGAGATCTGCAGCACGGCTGGCGTGACTGGAGGACTGCACTTCCGCTTTCGCCGTCCCACACACTCACCACACACCACCACGTATCCAAAAAACAAGTCTAGGTCCAAAAGCCGCGTCGTATCACTAGAGATCACGCCGAAAAACAAGCCGAGTCGCCACAGAAAACCGTTCCAAAAAAATCGCAAAAAATCACCCGTAGGTTACCACACGTCGGCAAATCCGAAGATAGCCGAATCTCATTGTCACCGGTTTGCCGAATTTTGCCGAAGGAATTCCCCGCCTCTCGGGGATTCCTTGCCCCTCGGTACCCCCCGTCTAGCGGGCGATCAAAACAAAAATACCCCCTTCCCGCAGTACCTCGTCTTCCAGAAAGCCCGCCGGGACGTTCGGGCGCTCAGCTGACGGATTGCGGGAAGCGGGCGGCCGCCCTTCCGCCACCGACAGCCGAGTTTCCTCCTGACCCGATGGCACGGCCCTTCTACGCGGCCCCGGGAGCATTACCCTTAATGTAAAGCGGCGTGCCCACCCCGGGCTCATGACGCCACGTTACAAGGTTCTGTGTATGACAGGTACCGCTCGCTGTTGTTGTTGTGGATTCATCTGCAGAAAGAATGTATTCAATAATACACGCCTTACAACTACAAATTATAACAGACACATACCAACGTCCGCACAAACCATTCCGCTATTCTTTAGCGTCGATGGCCATGGTATTGGCACTATATAAAATATTTACCTTAGGTAAAGTTTCACATTTATTTATTGTAAATTTTTTACCATTATCGCGACAGGCTGTTGTTCCACCATTTGTAGAACAACCCGTCGCACCATCGAGATATCTCTGCAGCATCAAATCCTCCGCTTCGTCGTGTTTTGTGTGGAATCTTGTCAATTCTTATTACATTTGCTTTTTTAAAGATACACATTTTTTTTTCAAGCAATGTTGTTCTTAGACGGATATACATACCTCTGTGGTACACGTGGTCTTGCATGATGGATCTTGTAATTTCATTATTGGACATACTACGCTCGGCGATACATTTGACAGCCATCCCCAATATGTATGGATCATTCTTGAAGTAACCCAGTCTATGCCCTCAGAGTACCACTCGTAAACGTACAGTGCCTGAATATGCTTTTTAATTGACGTGCTAGCTGACGAAACCCGAAATATTTCAATGCGCGACACCACATCTTTTAAAATAATTTCGGATTTCTAGGTGTGTTTAACCTGTGAGACCTCGCGAAATTGTTTACACATTCACGTATGTTTCGTAAACCGGCCATTATCGATCGGAGATTATCACACCAGCAACTAGTTACAAACAGGGACAATGTCTCCGGAGACGTCCAAGTGTTAATTAAGCAATGGTGCATCTTCCCAGGATGACTGTCGATGCAGCGCTGTTATTAGTTTTACAGAAATCTTGCAACGATGCATAACAAAGTGACGCTAGTCAGTGTCCAGCAAAAAATACATCACGGTTTCACATGGCAACTTGTCTACAATAATGATTATCTACGCTTCTGTCGATAGAACATGTTTCTTGTTATTAATAAAATAATCAATCTCTGTTTTTCCGTTGCACCCAAACAAATCCGGACAATCAGGATAAATTGTGAGATGGAGCAATATGACATATACAGGGTGTCCCAAAATTCGATGATAATTTCGACGTAGCGAGAATCAAGTTCAAAAGTAGGTCACAAAAATGACCTTCATTTTGTTCAAAAGTGCATAGTTTTTAAACGGGAGCCGGTCGAAGTTCATGAATCGGAGTGTGGCGACAACGGAAATGGCAAAGATATGTAAATTTGAGTTTTCTTCCTCGCTTTTATTTCTCAGTTACAGTAACGGCAGTGAAGCCAGTTCTCCATGCACACTAAATAATACGCTACCCGATGGGCTTTTGTTTTTAGCTGATCGATGAGAATTAAACAGAGAATGCGGAGTCCCAATTACA
>JARQSW010006448.1:0-10027 GCA_030142375.1 Calameuta pallipes
CGTAGAGGACCTTGTCTCGCGTGACTTTAGGTTTTGCGTTTGCTTTGTTTCACGTGTCCCGTATAGGACCTTGTCTCACGTGTTATTCATATTGCTTCTCGAAATGAGTAAATTGTTAATTTAATTTTATTGAAAGTCTCAGAATAAAAGGGCCAATTTGTTATGTTTTCTGTTACTGAAGTTCATGGGTTCTCAATCTGATTTTCTTCTATCTTTCCTTTATCTCTCCCTTAATTAACATCAGCGTCGACCCAGCCCCTCTGCCATACCTTTCCGTACGTTCCTGTTAGTCGGACCTCTTTTCATATTTTTCGGGGAGTTTCTCTAGGTATCGTGACGCACCGATGCGTCTGGCGCCCATTCGGCATTTGGCTATGTCTAGTTTGTTTCGCGTCGCGTAGTCCCAGGAAATTTGGAAGGAGTATCGAGTCAATTGTAATCGAAAGATCGTGTCGTATCTTAGAGTATCTTCCTAGCTTCCTTCTCTTATATCTTTTTGTCTCTTTTTCTTTCGTTACAGTACTTGGCATTGTGATATGATTTCAATACTTTTTGTATGTACAGTGTCAAGCAAAAGTGTGCGTACAGTAGATAAAATCTAATGTTACCGTTTATATATTTCATGAAAACGCAAAATAGTAAATGCTTGTTAGACATAAATAAACTTTATTCTGTCCAGTAAACAATGTATCCTTAAATTAGAAACAAGATTAGGTTTATGTGTTTCGAAATTGCGCAAACAGCGAAGAGATCTGACAATTTTTCCGAAATCGAAAAGATATTATTAATTAATTTACTAGCAAGCAACAAAGACTATTGAAAATAAATAGATTAATAATTTTAGTGTTAAAAAAAAAACAAAAATGTTGGAATGAAATATATGAACAATTTAATAGTGCTTCAATTGTTTATCATAGAAGCATCTGTGCATTGAAAAATTGTTGGTAAAATACTAATTGTAAGAAAAGGACAAAAACCACCTTGCTGCCATAAAAAAAAGCTTATAGAACTGATAACATTTTTTCGAAGATATTTTTTTAAATCATTTGCATGTTAGATATGTATTTCTCACATTCTAGTTGTGTATAACTAGCCTGCAATAAATAGATATGTATTGTAACAAAAATGTTAGTGTGAAGTCCTCTCCACCACCTGACCCGAGGGCACCACTTGCCTCGAGCGTGATCTATGCGGGTGAATGCGGGGAATTTATGAACATGAGAAACAACTAACCCAGACCACCACGTGGGTTTGAGACCCACTAGCCACCCCGACCACGTGTGAAAGCAACCCCCGCTGCAGTCCTGTCACGCGAGTAGTCACAAGCGTGTTAGTATTAGTACTTTGCGCTCTTTACCAGCTGACCTCTTGTACCCTTTTTATCCCCCGTTCGCTATTGTTAGTGTAAAAACCGAGGTAATGATTAAGAAATCGTTCCGTTGGAGACTTTCCTTCCAGAGTACCCCACCCCCTCCCCCCTCCCCAGCTAGCCATGCCATCGAGCTCAAATCTTCTAAGGTCACTTGACAGTGCTGCACCATAACAGTAACTAACGCCTAATTGTTGTTTTCGACAACAGTAGAGTCGTGGGAACATACAATACCGTCCAATTAAACTGGAACATTTGAAGTTTTGTGTATGTAGAATTCGGACCGATGGATATGAGTGAAAATGACAGCCCGGCCGCTTAGAGTAAATATAATTTTATTAAATACAGAAATATCGATTGCAGCAACATGACTGATCGCGGACACGTTCCATCGAACACTACTCTTTTTTCCCACGCTTACGAGAGAAGCGCTAATCTCCAAAGAGATTACAATTTAGTGGGTTGCTGAGAGGCTCGTGAGAGTCCTAGCCTAAGTAATTCTCCAAAGAGATTACGATTTAATTAGGCCGCGTAGACGACATTTCATCAAACTACAAGAGGCGCTAGCATCGAAGTATACCGATTTCGTGCCACGTCCATCCTCGAAGAGCCAAAGGCCCACCCCTACATGTATTTCTATGAAACTATGACCGATTTCGATAAACCAAAGACATATTTTTAAGAAATTTCGTTCCTAAAAATAATAAAAATTTTATCCCGATTGCATACAAAATGTTCGAACGGCAGGCGTTAGAGTGAAATAGCGCACTTTGGGACTTTTTGGAAAGTACAAGAACTAGTAGTTCCGGCAGGAAATTCATATTTCTAATTATGGTATGAGAAAAAGCATTCTTCAGCAGTCAAAAAACACCCCCATTGCATTCCTATAGCATCACTCTATGAGGGCTACACTACTTACTTGGCCACAACTTCCGAACTTGCCGGCCAGTCTGGTCCAGTTTCTGCAGATTCTTACAAAATTATTGCTTTCGGAGACGGTCCCGCGACGGGGATCTCAAGATATCGTAAGCGCACCCGCAGCTTTCCTGCTATTTTTCATTAGAAATACGATGATATAGAAATTTCATATTTGTCCTATGTTGTAGCTGAGATTTTAACAATTAAAATGCGCGTTTAAACATCCAAAAATGAGGTGGTTAAGGGGTTAAATTTTTCATTTGAAAGAACGTCTAAATTTTGCGAATTTCGGTGGAGGTTCTTCTTGTTTTGTCTCTTAAACCACTCAATTACCGTGTATAATTTTAATTAAGAAAAAAAGAAAACGATAGAAAGATGGCGCCAGAGTGAGTTGTGGAGCGATGAGCTCTGCTACTTTTTCGATTGTTTGTGAATTTTCAAAAAGGCTAAATGGTAGTTGTATGTGACTATTGAGTTTATGAATGGTGGACTGATCAACTGATCATATTTATTCATTTTTGGATTAACATTATTGGTGCGTTTTTTGAACATCAGTGTCCTAACGGATGACAGTTACTATTGTTACTGTTGTATTACACAGATGTTCATAGAAGCTCGGTGGTTAAATGGTGGTTCTCTTTGACTATTAAGTGTGTAAACGGTGAATTGATCAACTGATTATATTTATGCGTTATCAGCTTAACATCATTAGTGGTTTGTTCAAACATTTATGCCTAACGGATAATGATTACAATTGTTATTGTTGTATTGCTGGTGGGAGCCCAAAGGAATCACGTGAGTGAGTCTTGCCCTCTCTTTTGGGCTGGGACTGCTGATTAGATTGACAAATACTACCCTTGCTACCATGTCCCCCCTTATTTACAAATCACGATCGATAATAATAAGACCGGAGATACCGACACATCTAAGCGATCACCTGTTGGCAACAGTCCCAAACCAACATCACCCATTGACCCCAACAACACCGCGGTTTGTGTAATTCGCAATAGAAATGTTATTAAAGAGAAACTGAAATGCTCAATGTGTGAAAGTTTTTATCACCCCAGTTGTGCGGGTCACACAAAGAAGTTCGCCAACGGTGCTTACCAAAAATGATCTGGAAATAAACTCTCAATTAAAAATTCACTGTCGAGAGAGGGGTTACGTTGGCTGAAGCGTATTGGGGGAAACTAATGAATGAAATACGTGAAGTGGTTATAAATGAATTTAGAGAACCAATGACGGGTATGATGAAAGAGTGTCTTGGTGATTTCAAGGCTGAATTATGCCGTCAATTCTCCGATATTAAGCTGTCAAACAACAATCAACAGCACAATGCTGACATGGCCACCATTAACTCCAAACTGAACGAGATGAAGTCCAAAACCGACGATCGGGTCAATAAATTATCCCAAAATGTTGATGCAGTGGCTACGGGCTTAAACGACCTAAAGCTCCAAATATCTCAACGAACTGTCGACAATACAACTAGCAACATCTCGCTGACTCAATGCCTTAATGAATTCGAGGACAGACTAAGTCGGAAGCAAAATATAATGGTGTTTGAAATTACTTAAACATATGGTGGGGATGCTGAGAAACGACAGAAGGATGACATCGAACGACTGGGACGCATCTGTAACGAGCTATCGTTCAATGAGCTGCTGGAGGGAATTAACTGCCACCATCCAGGTAAATACTCCCCGGATTTAGCCCACCCTAGACCCATTAAAGTCACATTGTCGACCCCTAACGAAGAAACTTTCCTAATACAAAGTGCCCGTCGACAGAAATCCCTCCCGACTGCCTCAGACACATTGAAAAAAGTCATGATCTTACTAGATCAAACAGATCTCCAAAGGCAACAGTCGAAAGAGCTGAGGATGGAGTTAGCAAGAAGGAAAGTGGACGACAAGAACCAAAACCTGAAGATTGTAACGAGAAATGGTGTCTCGATGACAGTATCACTTCCTCCACGAGCACATCATCCCGAATCCAAAAACTCATAACAACACACTCAAAACCAGTAAGAAACCCGATCTGCCATGGCTCATACAGTGTCAGTTATTCCTAGAATAGTGTGCAAATACCATCAAGTTGTACTTGCCTACGTATCTATTATCAAAACGTGAGTGAGATGAACAGCAAGGCGAGGGAGGTCAGACTGATGTTAACAGTGTTATACGAGGATTATGTAGCCATAACCGAAACCTGGCTTTCTAATGAGCGTTACTCCAGAGAGTTCTTCTGCCCTAAAAACTATAACGTCTATAGAGATGATCGCAATAAACCTACGAAAAAGACCGACGGAGGTGCCCTGCTTGCGGTGAAACGATAAATTCAATCATCGGAGATCAATCTTCGTCAGCTGAGAGACTCGTTTGTAACTATTGAGATTGTAAGAGTTGAAATTGTAGTACAGTATGGCAACCTCTGGGTTTTTGTTATATATATTTCGCCTGTTACAAAACCAGACATCTTATGTGATTTTCTTGATTCCTTGAGCGCTACAGAACATATCGACAACAAAAAGTGTCTTTTTGTTGGAGATTTCAACTGCCCAGAATATGTTTTAATGAGAACTTCGCGGCCACGATCAATGCATTTATTGCACACCACGATTTGATACAACATAACAATATAAAAAATTCGCTTGGCCGACTGTTAGATTTAGTTTGTTGCGATTGTAATTTTGATTTTTTTGTAGAAAGGTCAACATGCCCTCTACTGTAAGAACACAGATACCATCCAGCTCTATAGATTAGCATTTTCAATAATAGGAAACATGGGCTTTCATATAAGAAACAAGCTGCTAATCATGTTAAAACTGATAGGAAATATAATTTAAAAAAAAAGCAATCCCATGCGACTTGACTAGAGCTTATCTCTAATTGATTGGACAGTATTAAGCTCATCTGCGAATATGAATAGTGTGTGCAACATGTTTTATGAAAAAATCTACTCCACTTTCGATGCTGTGGTACCACTAAGACGGAACAATACTGTATCGAGAGTATATCCTAAATGGTTTACTCGTGAAATAATATCAGATTTAAAATTGAAAGAGCAGCATAAATTAAATAGTATTAAATATAGACCCCAACTCCACAGGGACCAGTATGAGAATCTAAGAAGAAAATTAAAAATGAATATTAGAATGGCAGAGAATCTTTCAGGTTGAAAACTCATTAAAAATTTCCCTGAAAGCAATATGGTCTTTTGCTAATATCGTCAAAAAAGAGCCTAGTATTCCATGCCCTATGACACATAAAGATATTAGATAAACCTCAAGAAATTGCAGATCGATTTGCTACATTTCCTAATAGCGTGTACTTGTCCACAGATAGAAATAATGATTGTCCCGCCAGTCTAGATCATCTCGGGGATAACATCTCTTTCAGTGAGCCGGATATTCCTAAACCCATAAAATCATTATCCACAAAGACAACAGCTGGGGTAGATTAAGTCCCCAACAATCTTGTACACTGCGGGACATTAATGCCGTCGTCGTCTTCGCACGTCCATCTACTTTTTTACACAACAGATGGCGCTGACTGCTTTGCCTTCTTCACCTATTTCTACTCTGAATGGTGTTGGAAATTTACGAATACACAACACAATCAAATATACTTTGTACGTGAAGCTACCGTTCACACCGAATTTCTAGTTAGTATAAGGCTGCTTTCACAATAGTAAAGAATTATTAAGTCTTTAATAGCATTCATGTGGAGCGCGTGTGACTGGGTGTACGTATGTGTGTGCTTCGCATAGTTCCTCGTATTTTAGGTGACAGTTTTTAGAGATATAGGATGTCCAGGTGTTCCTCTCCGTATTTCCTGTATCAAGGTATCAGACGTGGAAGTCCAGGGTGTCCAGGTGTTCCTCTCCGTAGTTTCTTGTATCTCGGTGTCCGACGCGGAAGTCCAGGTTCTCCAGGTGTTCCTCTCCGTAGTTTCCCGTATCTAGGTCTCGGACGTGGAAGTCCAGAGTGTCCAGGTTTTTTAAATTTGTATATATATTTATGCATTTCTAGAGAAATGGACTTACAAATTAAATTTATATGCCATTTAACATTTTCGACAATGCAATATATTTTCCTGATTAGCGACATCACAATGTATTTATATTTTATATCTGTAAAAATATAGATTTCGGTGCTTAGAGCTTGTATATCCCGTTGAGCAACAAAAACTTGTGATATCTGCCAAAAAACACTTACGTGTAAAAAACTACGCCAAGTACAGGAGTGCTGTGAATTCCTCTAACAAAAAGTATGGAAATCATATTATTGAGGCCAAGTACATAAGTCACTACATGTTTTCCTATTATATGATCTAGCACTGGCCCATCATTTTACTTGTATTTTCAAAATTTCCTATAACGTTTTCGCTACTCTTTTACATTACTACTGCTTCCCGTGTTTAATTATGATTTAATGGTGATTTAATAATTAATAAAACTTTAGGTGATTCCTTATCGAGTACTACTTGGCGGGTCCGTGCCAGGAATTCTAAAGTACTTCTAATACTATATGTTCGTTATTAAGCATTTACCGTGATTATTTTTGACGATTTATTGTTAATGTGCTCCATATAGAAAGTTGATACTGGTTTTGTATCGAATTTAAATCGAGAAATGCACAGACCCGCCAAGTAGTACTCGATAAGGAATCACCTAAAGTTTTATTAATTATTAAATCACGATTAAATAATAATTAAACACGGGAAACAGTAGTAATGTAAAAGAGTAGCGAAAACGTTATAGGAAATTTTGAAAATACAAGTAAAATAATGGGTCAGTGCTAGATCATATAATAGGAAAACATGTAGTGACTTATGTACTTAGCCTCAATAATATGATTTTCATATTTTTTGTTAGAGGAATTCACAGCACTCCTGTACTTGGCGTAGTTTTTTACACGTAAGTATTTTTTGGCAGATTGATAATTACAGGCCGATCTCTGTGCTCAGCATATTCTCTAAGGTATTTGATATCTATATATACAGTCTTTTATCAAGTAGTTTCTTTAATCAAGTATCGAATGCACAGCATGGATGCATTCCTAAACGGTCAACAGTGACCAACCTGGTGCTGCACACTCAGAATGTGAACTCTGTTGTTGCCTGAGGAGGCCAGGTAAATGTGATCTGCACTGACTTCTCCAAGGCTTTTGACAAGGTCGGTATTAACTTGTTGCTAGAGGGAATAGCTAGTCTGGGAATACCAGGACAGCTCTACTTGCACCTTAAATCGTATCTGATGAATCCATTTTGTGTAGTCTCTTGCACGGGTATGACCTCATTTCCGTTTTTTTCCCTTCTTCGGTGTTCCACAGGGGTCCAATTTGGGCCCACTGCTCTTTAACATTTTTATAAATAACATAACTGATGATCTGAGATGTGGGGCGTTTATTTATGCAGATGATGCTAAGTCGTTTAGAGTTATTGAAAATATTTGTGATGCTGAGGAACTCCAGGATGGTCTAAGTAGATTTAGCCAATAGTGCGAAAGGTGCCTTGATCTAAATGCAAATACGTATCAAAAAATGGCATTTTGTCGAAAGACGGATACTAGTACTACTGTGTATACAATCAATGGTGTTGAGCTTGAGAATATCAACATCTGTCTGAACCTGGGTATTACATTTGATAGCAAATTGACCTTTATTGCTCATATCGATTCAATGGTAGCCTCAGTTAAAAGAATCCCTGCATATATAATAAGGGTATGTAAAAACTTTAAAAATGTAGAGGTAATTAAGACGCTATATTACAGGTTAGTGGTGCCTAAATTAGAATATGTATCATTGGTCTGGCCTCCGTCTTATACAAAATATGTCATGGAAACAGGATAGGATATACCCAGAGAGGGGATGTGATGAGCCTGAATTATGTGACCGTTTCGACGTATTATCTCTAAGTGAAACGCGATCGTTGACCTCGATATTATTCACAGTCAAATTATTGAAAGGCAATATCGATTGCCCACAATTCCTTGTGCATTTATCAATCAGAGTGCCAAGTGCGTTTTTACTTACCCCCGACAACATCAAAACTAATCACATCATCGCCCCTGCATCATGCTTGTAAATTAGTAAATGAATTTTTTTAAATCCCTGAGATAATGTATCCCTGAGATAATAATAGTATCATTATCAGCGATATAACTCTGGTTATAACCGGCGCCCAGTAATTTAGTATTTCATCAATTATTTCTCGTGGTGCCATTTATCTGTGCAACATCTTAAAAAGGTGCCGTCACACTACATATCTGCTTATTATATGATCTAGCACTAACCCATCATTTTAATTGTATTTTCTGTGACGTGAAAGGGCATTAATGCACATCTAGCAAAGGTAATCTTCCGCGCTAAGCGTGGAAATTTTATTTTTAGGTTAAGTTTCTGACTGCCGTCCTACACAAGCCCGGTCCCTTAGATGATCGTAGGATGAGGAATTGGTGTATGGTCTGTTAAATCAAAAGATCTGAAGTTCCCTTTGAACTAATAAGAATATATTGTTACAATCCAATAATAGTGTTACCGATAATAGTTATAATCAAATAATGAAATTCCGGATGCTCTTACAAGCTATATTTATAAAAGAAGATATCGCGATGCCGTCTTCGCACTCAATTTCACACATTCATACTCACACGCAGATACGCTATCGGCGCATAACAGTAGGCGCTGTCACGGCCTCGATGTTCGCACTCTGTCCTTGTCACAGCGACCGGTCCATCTATCTTTTATAATAACACTTAGCTACACGAAAATATTGTTGGTGACGGAAATCAATGAACTTATAACTATTCTCACATTGACTGATAACGCTACGCATGTAACTCTTGGGACTCGATACGACTTTATCGACTTACAAACGGCGATATGTAACAGAACGCGGAACATGCGTGAGAATGATAGCCGCGGCGCAATGCAATTATGAGGAACTACTCCAGCCCGAACTATGCGTTCTGGTGTATGTCTGGAAACTGATTTGTTCTCGCTGTTCCATCCTACTTGCTGCCGAAAATTGGTGGATAAACGGGGGCAAATCTTATGAATTCAGCGGTTTTACCCGCACGAGTGAATACTGGAATTTTTGGTTCACATGTTCTAGGCACGTTCGGAATGTGATAAAACCGGAAGGTAGCTTCCCCACATAATGTCCCGGTCTGCATTTCTAGACTCGCGTGATTCCTTTGTTACATTCCCCTATTTTATTAATATTCTTCTTTTATTTGCGTATATGGGAGACAGTTAAACCAAAAGCACGACACGTGCCATTTTCAAAACTTCCTATAACGTTTTCGCTATTCTTTTATATTACTACTGTTTCTCGTATTTAATTATGATTTAATGGTCATTTAATAATTAATAAAACTTTAGGTGATTCCTTATCGAGTACTGCTTGGCGAGTCCGTGCCAGGAATTCCAAAGTACTTACTTTAAACGTACTAATAGTATTCTATGACTATATGTTTGTTATTAGGCTTTTACCGTGATTATTTTTGACGTAATAATGAACGCACATTTATATTAAGTAATGCACGGACCCTCCAAGTAGTACTGAATAAGGAATTACCTAAATTTTTATTAATTATTAAATGATTAATAAATTATAATTAAATACGTGAAGCAATAGTAATATAAAAGAGTAGCGAAAAGGTTAAAGGAAATTTTGAAAATACAATTAAATTGATGGGTTAGTGCTAGATCATATATTAAGCAGATATGTAGTG